>CM039726.1:69610502-69639815 GCA_022539455.1 Dendrobium nobile | reverse complement strand
TCTCACAGCAAACTGCTGTCCACAGCAGGAATCAGCCAAAACAGTGGGAAAACGCGAGAAAAACGATAGAAACACGAAGTGAGAACTTGTATTTTACTAGAAGATGAAAGGGAAAATAGCAAAGATACAAGGATCCTCTATTCGAGAGGAGGATCGCACTCTCCCAATCTCTAGAATTCAATCTAGAGCCCTAGCCACCAAAGAAGAACAAGAAAAACTTTCACAAAAAAATCTCATAACCCTAATCCCCCTTTTTTCCCCCTACTTAATGCATACAATTCAAATCTAAAACAAAAGGACCTAATTACCCTTGCTTCCCCTCCTTTTTGCTCCAAGAAACAATATCAAACTCCAAGTGGACCCCACCCCTCTCCCTTCTTCTTGTGTCCCGCCGGCCCTCCTGGCGTATACGAACAAAGCCGGCCCAAGGGGCTGGGCCGGCTGGACCGGTCCTCCTTGGACCGTTCTAACATTACCGCCCTCCCAAAGAACCACCTTGTCCTCAAGGTGGAAGTCAGGAACTGTTGCTGCATCCGCTCGTAAGGCTCCCACGTGGCCTCGTATCAGGGAGGTTTTCCATTTGATCAAGACTTCAGTTGCTCCATCCTTTTTCTGACGAACCTCCATGAGCTACCAGAGGTTCCAGTATCCATCTCCATCTCTTCCGTTAAATGTTCCTGGCAGCTCCGTACTGGTAGCATGATTCCGGATGGCCTCCTCAATGGGATACATGGAAAACGGGGTGTATTGTCGACGTCGGTGGTAGCTGCAGACGATAGGCCACTGCTCCAATTTTTTTCCAACACTTCGTAAGGACCGAAGTAACCTTGGAGCAAGTTTCTCATTTTCTCCGGTTGGCGATCGTTTTCTGTCGATATGGGCGGAGTTTTCAAAAAAACTTCTCACCCACCTCAAACTGAATATCCCTCCGATGTCCATCAGCCTGTTTCTTCATAATCTGTTGAGCCCTCAACAGATGTCTCTTAACTCTTCAAGTATCTTATCCCTCTCCTCCAAATACTCCTCGACGGACGACACGGGTGTACTGCTACTCCCAAATGCACCAAGTGGGGCGGGTCCCTTCCATACAATACCTTAAATGGAGTCATCTGAGAGGCTGAATGAAAAAGATGTTGTACCAGTACTCGGCCCATGATATCCATTTTGCCCATAGCTTGGGTGTTTCTGATACGAAGCATCTCAGATACGTTTCCAAACTTCTGTTGACTACTTCTGTTTGTCCATCCGTCTGTGGGTGGTACGCCGTGCTTCTCTTTAGTACTGTCCCTTGTAGTCTGAACAACTCCTTCCAGAAATGGCTGAGGAATACTTTATCTCTGTCTGATACTATCGCTTCTGGTACTCCGTGTAGTCTGACTACTTCCCTGATGAAAACTGATGCTACAGTCACTGCGGTGTATGGATGGCGGAGAGGAATAAAATGAGCATATTTGCTCAATCTATCCACTACTACTAGAATCACCGTGAATCCCTCAGAACGGGGTAGCCCATCAATGAAGTCCATGGATATCTCCTCCCAGACTCGTCCTGGTAATGCCAAAGGCTGCAGTAACCCTCCTGGTGACATGGCCATATACTTATTCTTTGGCAGATCTCGCACCTGGATACCATCTCTTCCACATCTCTGTGCATACCTTTCCAGTAAAGCTCAGCTGCTAGCCTCCTATAGGTCTTTAGCACTCCTGAATGACCTCCCACTGCAGTTCCATGGAACTCCTGGAGCAATTGTGGAATGTGTACTGACGTTTCTGGGCAACACAAATTTCCCTGATACAACAATCTCTCCCCTCCAGTGAGTACCCTGGATGGCTCCCTTCTTCTTTCACTAGCTCAGCTCTGATCTTGCTTAATTCCCCATCTTTAGCACTCTCATTCTTTATGGCTTCCCAATCTAGCATCATTGGGATTGACACAGCTACTGTCTGCAACTCGCCCATGCACCTGGACAAAGCGTCTGCTGCCTTATTTTCTACCCCAGGTCTGTACTGAATTTCAAATCATACCCGAGCAGTTTTTGATAGCCACCTCTGATGCTCCTCGGTCACCATGCGTTGCTCCAACAAATATTTCAGGCTCCGCTGATCAGTCCGGACGATGAAATGCCTTCCAAGTAGGTAGGGACGCCACTTTTGAATGGCCAAAACAATTGCCATCAATTCCCTCTCATATACAGATTTCAGACGGGCTCTGGCAGTCAACACTTGGCTGTAATAAGCAATGGGCTTGTGGCTCTGCATCAGTACTGCTCCCAGCCCGTATCCTGAGGCATCTGTCTCCACAATAAAGGTCTGAGTAAAATCCGGTAAAGCTAAGACCGGGACTGTGGTCATAGCTTTCTTCAACTGCTCGAATGCCGTAGTAGCTGCCTCCCCCCATAAGAATCCATCTTTCTTCAACTGCTCAGTGAGTGGCCAGCTATAGTGCTGTATCCCTTTACAAATCTTCTATAGTATCCTGTAAGCCCTAGGAACCCCCCTCAGCTCCCTTAGATTTTTGGGCAAGGGCCACTTAAGCATGGCTTCAATCTTGGACTGATCTGCTGCTACCCCTTCCTTGGATACCACATGACCCAGGTACTCCACACTGGTTTGTGCGAAGCAGCACTTCTTCAAGTTAGCTCTCAGCTGGTGCTCCTGGAGAACCTCTAACACTTTCTTTAAGTGCCCCCAGTGTTCTTCCTCCGTTCTACTATATACTAAGATGTCATCGAAGAATACCAAAACAAATCGCCTCAGATATGGTTTGAAGATCATATTCATGAGTGCCTGGAAAGTGGCTGGGGCATTGGTGAGGCCAAATGGCATCACCAGGAACTCATAGTGACCCTCATGAGTTCTGAAAGCGGTCTTGGGCACATCTTCTTTCTTCATTCGGATCTGATGATATCCAGATTTCAGGTCGATCTTGCTGAAAATCACCGTTCCACTCAATTCATCCAACAATTCGTCAATCACTGGTATGGGAAACTTATCAGGTACCGTTTCCTTATTGAGTGCACGATAGTCTACACAAAAACGCCAGCTGCCATCCTTCTTCTTCACTAATAGAACAGGACTAGAGAACGGGCTGGTGCTGGCTTGATGATCCCTGCTTCCAGCATTTCTCTGATCAACCTTTCTATTTCATCCTTTTGAAACTGAGGGTATCGATAAGGTCGCACGCTGACCGGCGACACTCCCTCCCTTAATGTGATGGCGTGCTCCTGCTCCCTGGGTGGTGGGTAACCCTAGAGGGGTTGAAAAACCTCCTCGAAATCCTGGATCAAAGGTTGCACCGAGAGGGGTATGTCTCCCCCTTCCTCCCCACTCGCTTCCTCTAAGCTGTGTAATTCCACCAATAGCCTCCCCCTTCTTCCTGAATTGTTTTGATTAGGGATTTTAGAGAAACCCCTGCTTTGGTCAGCCCGGCATCCCCTTGATCACCTTTTTTCTTTCTCCTTTTTCAACTCCATTCGCAGTGTGCCCCAATTGATTTTGGTTTCCCCCAAAGTTTGTAACCACTTCATCCCTAGGATGACATCCGTACTCCCCAGTTCCAGGGGAAGAAGTCTTCCTTCACTTGTATGCCTTGAATTTTTAGAACCACTCCCTTACAAACTCCTCTCCCCATCTCCACCTTTCCCGTGCCCATCATCACTCCATAGCCTCCCGTATCCACTAACTTCATCCCCAATAGCTCCACAAGTGGGTGGAAATGAAATTGTGGGGTTGCCCCACTATCAATCAACACCACGACCCCACGGTCAGCTATCTCTCCCTTCACCTTCATAGTGTGACTCGGAGTGAATCCCACTACAGAGTTGAGAGAGACTTCTGCCACATCCAGATGCATCTTCTCTTCCTCCTCCACTCAGACTTGCTCCCATCTTCCTCCTCGTCTTCCTCGTTATCACAAACGAGGAGAACCTGAAGAGTTCTGTCTCTGCACTTATGCCCTGGCATATACTTCTCGTCACATCGAAAACATAGCCCCTTTGCTCTCTTCTCCTGTACCTCCTTCTCAGACAGCCTCTTGAACTGTCCCCCAATACCTCCCCCAACAGATCTCTCCTTAGGCATCTCCCTCTGGTTCCCTGGGGCTACCCCTTTTGAGGGTAGTACAGCGGTAGTCATCTTGTACGATCCCCCCGAGTAGTTGCCTCGAGCCCCTCTTTCCGATTTCTTCTGATCTTCCACCAATTGCGCAAGCTCCATAGCCTTGCCTAAGTTCCTTGGCTCCAGCACCCGAACAGCTGTTCTTATCTCCGGTTTGAGCCCTTTCATGAAATTCCCTTCCAGGGCCGATTCGGAGATATGATCCAGACGGCTAGCCAAGTACTCGAATCTGTCCCGGTAGTCGGCCACGGTCCCCTCCTGAGTCAGGGCAAAGAACTGTTCATAGAAGTCTCCTCCCCCGTCGGCTCGGAAACGCTCTAATAAACAATCCTTGAACTCTCGCCAAGTCCTGATAGGCTCTCTTCTGTCTCTCCACTGATACCACGCCAGCGCCTTCCCTTCCAGACACAAACCTGCTGCCGTCAGTTTTTTCATCATCTGTCAACCCGTTGACAGCGAAATAACGCTCCACCTTGTATATCCAGCCGTGGCCATCTTCACCCTCAAAGATGGGCATCTTCAACTTTCTCACCTTCGATCTCTGCCATTACCCCGGAAGTCTCCGTAACCTCCCGTTCCTCGAAGGTGAGGTGCTCCCCAAGTGTCCCGATCCTCCTCCGACGTTGGTAACCGAAATCTTCGTCGTAATCTCCTCTTCCCCTTTCAAAATCAGCACTCGACGCTGAAATTCAGCACCTCGACGCTGATGTTCTTCTCTCCTTTCTCCAAAAATCTGCACTACCTTCATATTCCCCCCTCCTGCTTCCAAAATCCACACCTCGACGCTGAAATTCAGCACCTCGACGCTGAAAATCAGCACCTCGACGCTGAAAATCAGCACCTCGACGATCATTCCCCATGCTTATCTCCTCTCTAGAGAATGGCTCTAGAGGTGGCATGTCGTCATCACCTTCAAGAATCTCCACCTCCGGATTCCTCCTCCCCGGATTGGGTTTGGATTTCCTCCTACGCCATGGCCGTCAGTGGTCTCTCTCACTTCCGATGTGTCCGGATGGGTCTTCATCTCCATAATTTCTTCATCATTTCTTCTATCGCCGCGAACCTCCCTTCCAACCTCTCATTGTTGGTGGAGATCTCCATGAATTTCCCCTCCAGATCTGTCTTCAGTTGACCAAACTCGCCTTCTAAAACTTCCACCTTCTTCCCGGCCATCTTTCTTTTAACAGATCCACAAAAATCTTTTTCCGGAGACGACGATCTTGCTGAAATTTCAGAATTTCAGCGCCGGTGGTCCCGAATCGGTGCTCTGATACCAATTTGATAGGAAATACTTGGAATCAAGTATTTCCTAATCACTTTAGCCAAAGATCTCACAGCAAACTGCTGTCCACAGCAGGAAATCAGCCAAAACAGTGGGAAAACGCGAGAAAAACGATAGAAACACGAAGTGAGAACTTGTATTTTACTAGAAGATGAAAGGAAAATAGCAAAGATACAAGGATCCTCTATTCGAGAGGAGGATCGCACTCTCCCAATCTCTAGAATTCAATCTAGAGCCCTAGCCACCAAAGAAGAACAAGAAAAACTTTCACAAAAAAATCTCATAACCCTAATCCCCCCTTTTTTCCCCTACTTAATGCATACAATTCAAATCTAAAACAAAAGGACCTAATTACCCTTGCTTCCCCTCCTTTTGGCTCCAAGAAACAATTCAAACTCCAAGTGGACCCCACCCCTCTCCCTTCTTCTTGTGTCCGCCGGCCCTCCTGGCGTATACGAACAAAGCCGGCCCAAGGGGCTGGGCCGGCTGGACCGGTCCTCCTTGGACCGGTCTAACAGCAACACAGGAAACCGGATAAAACAGCCACGGGAGAAGCAGTCAGGGGGTGAACTGAAGTTCTATTTTGATATTCGATATTGATTTGTAAGGGAAAATACCCATGTTTTCATTTTTCTTTAGATGGAAAGTTCATATCTAGTTCCTTTGATTTAGAATGTACAATTGGCGATCCATTTTCTGTCCTAATCTACAACTAATCATTTTCAAGCTTGCAAGGGTTCTTGAGACTTTTGATGGTTTTTTTTTCTTACTTAAAAGTTTTGAAATTTTTAGTATTTAATTCCACCGGATTCCATACAAGTAATGTGCATGGTTTCTCGATAATCTCCTAAATTGTGACAACTAATTAGGATTTGGAAATCTGTTGCAGATCCATCAGCTTCTGTTCATGATAGAACATCTCAAACTTCTCCCATGGTTGTGGACTCGATTGCAAGGATTCCTTTTGCTGTGATTGATGAAATAAGTGATGCTTCTCCAGCAGCAGAAGATGGTTTACAGCTTGGTGACCAGATAATAAAGTTTGGGAATGTTGAAATTGGTGATGCATTGATGGTAAGGCTTGCCTCAGAAGCACAGTCAAATGAGGGCCATCCTGTTTCTGTACTGATAATGAGGCAGGGCATTCTAATGAATTTCACTATAACACCTAGACACTGGCATGGCCGTGGACTGCTAGGGTATGTTTCTCTATTGTTTTTTTTGTTTTTTTGTTTTTTTTAATTTATTGTTTCCCTTATCAGCTACCAGTCAAGTTAAGTCTGTTTACAAGTGTCAAACAGGAGTTATCAGCTTTCATCATTTTCTTAATTGCACGAGCTCTAGTTACTGATGTGGTTTAGTAGGTCAAACACTGCAAACTTTTCTCTGACAAGGTCATTTATCTTACCTAATCTTTGTGCATAGCTATGCTGTTTGGCATGTGCATCCAACAGGTCAGCTATAAAGAACAACTGGGTAAGACTCCACAACAGCAACAACAACATCAAGTTTTTATCCCACTACGTTGGGTCGGCTATATGAATCCTTTTTCTCCATTGTGTCTTGTTAAGAGTCAAATTATTATTTAAATCTAATAAAGAAAGTCTATTTCTAATACTTTATAACCAAGTCTTTTTAGCTCTAGCTTTACCTTTCTTTACATAGGCCAAATTTAATACATCTATTCTCCTAAACGAGTCATCATAAGGCTGACGTTTTATGTGACCAAAGCATCTAAGGTGACTCTCTCTAATCTTATCTGCCACTAGAGCTACTCTAACCTTTTCATATATGTACTCGTTTCACATTTTATCTCTAATAGTTAAGTCACTCATTCACATGGCATCCTCGTCTCTGCAACACTTAACTTAATTTTATGCTTATCTTTTAATTGCCAACATTCTGCGCCATAAAGCATTGCAGGTCTCACTATCTTATAGAATTTTCCCTTAAGTTTGAGGGATACTTTTCTATCACATAATAGGCCTGATGCATTTCTCCACTTCAACCATCCAACTTAAATTCTACTAATAATATCCCCATCTATTTCACCATCACTTTGAACAATAGACCCAAGATATCTAAAATGTGTATTCTTTTTAATGACTTGATTGTCTAAAATCACAATCCCCACACTAGATCTATTACTGCTAAAATTTCACGCCATGTATTCGGTTTTAGATTTACTCAAATGAAAACCTTTAGACTCTAAGGTTGATCTCCATAATTTAAGTTTTCCTTCAACTCCCTCTTGTCTTATCAGTAAGAAGAATATCATCAACAAAAAACATAAACGATGGTACATTCTCTTGCAAATATCTAGTGAGAACATCCAAGATTAAAGCAAAAAGATATGGGCGTAAAGCTGATCCTTGATGTAATCCAACTCAAATAAGAAAATACTTGGTCAAACCACCTTGTGTTTGAACACAAGTAATAACTCTTGCATAAATATCCTTATTGACTTGAATATAAGCATTATTAACTCCTTTATTTTCTAGAACTCTCCAAAGTATTTCTCTTGGAATTTTATCATATGCTTTCACTAAATCAATAAATAACATATGTAGCTTCTCCCTATTCTCTCTATACTTCTCTATCAAATCTCTCAAGAAATGTATAGCTTCCATAGTAGAGGTACCTAGCATTAATCCAATTAATTTTGAGAAACATTAGTATCACGTCATAACATATTATCAATAAATCTCTCCCATAGTTTTATGTATGACATATTAACTTAATTTATGTATATTTCACACACTCTTGTGCATCACCTTTATTTTTAAATAAGAAACAACCTACTTCTCCTCCACTCATCTGACATCTTTTTAGTCTTCAAAATAATATTGAAAAGTTTTGTAAGCGAATAAATTTCTTCATCTCATAAGCATTTTCAAGCCTCTATTGGAACATCATCAGGTCTAACAGTCTTTTCACGCTTCATTTTCTTTAAAGCCTCTATAACTTTGATTTTCCTAATACGATGATGAAAAAAAAAATCTCTGTGTTCATTTAGGGTACTAAGGTCACTAAAGTCAATCATATTCTTACAAATTTCATTAAAAAGCTCATCGAAATTTCTCATCCATCTATATTAAATATCCTCTTCTAATAAAAACACATTTTGTTCTTCATCCTTAATGCACTTCACTTGAACTAAATTATTATTTTGATTATCTCTTTGCTTGGCTAACTTATATATACATCTTTTGCCCTCCTTAGTATTTAAACATTATATAAATCATTAAAAGCTAAATATTTTGTATTGCATATTGCTTTCTTATACTCCTAATGGGCCCCTTTATATCTTTCTAATTTTCTATGCTTTTATATCTAAACTATTTTTTATTACAAAACTTCATATTTTTTTATCTCAACTTGATAAGAATCCAAGGAGGCATATTTGTTTTGGCTTACTTGCTGCCAATTTCATATCTTGGTAACTCTTAGTACTCCGGGGAAAGTATATGATATGTCAAAAAATGCTTCGAAACGAGTTTACCCAAAAATCCTAATCAATGTCTAGATGACCTACTTATTGGTTTGATTCCCGACGATTGAGGTTTTATGCCCTGGATTAACTTGAAAGGCCTGATTCTTGAAGATGCATATAAAGAATCATCTTCGATTCATGAATGGCTAAGAAAAGAGATCAATTGATTTTGAACTAAGTTAAATACATTAGAATCAAAGAAAATAAATCTTAGTTATAGATGAAGATATTCAGGAAATATGAGAAATTATTAAATTGAAGTTTTATGAAAAAAAATATTTTGAAAGAGCCTACAAGAAAATTAATAAGGTATAGTGTAGATAAATCTAAAAAAAGTGAAGAGGAGTTGGCTTTGAAAGTTTTAGGTTTAGATAAGATAGCTATTAAGATTTAGAAGATATGGAGAGTTAAGAGGGATATTTTTGTTATTTGCTGAACAAATCTTTTCGATGGAACTTTGAGGAGAAACAAGATATAAAATGATTGGAGAATAAATATTATATTATATATGCTTAAGCACAGAATATATTTTAAAGATTGTGATTAATAATATAGTAATCTAACTTATGAGTATAAAAATTACATCACTTTGGACTATCAATGTTGTTTAACACCAAAAGATCCACTATAAAAGTTATTTTTGTGTTAAGACAATCAGTTCAATACTATAAAGCACAGATAATTGATCTTTATATAATTTGTTATTAATCTTGGGAAGGTGTATAAGTACAATGAGAATTAATTTGGTATATGTTAAGGAAAGGCATCTCAAAGGTACGTTAAGGTTATAAATGATATGTATTGACGGGTGTTGACTAATATTAGATGTAGTTGTTCAGTGACCGAAGTGATTCTAATTATAGTAAGTTTATATCAATGATCAAGATTGAGCCATATATTTTTTGTATTAGTTTTAAAGTTTCTTACAAATAATAGTCAAAGCGAGGTGCCTATGTGTTTGCTTTTTATAGTTGAAATAGTTCTAATTGATCAGTCATCCGCGGAAGTTAAAATAATGGGGAATTATTTTAGATTATAATGTGTTATAATCAATAGAAGAAAGATTGAGTATAAATATACCATTTTAGTGGATGTGATTTTAAAAATATCAATCAATACTATTTGATGACAAAATGATAAATATTGTGATTGATTTAAATCTCCTTGATCTATTAGACAAAAGAATGAAGATACTTTTAAGTATAGAACTTCTAGATCTAACAGTGTGTTGTTAAAATGAAAAGGTTCTTTTGGAGTTATTTGTGATGAGAGGATATTATGAAAACTTAATGATAAACTTTGGAAAGTTGCCATTAATCTGCCTTTATTATACAAATCCAAGTATTGAGTATAAAAAAAAATATTGATAGCTAAGTTGAGCATTATGGAAATGATAATTTTAAGATATATGCATGACAAAATTGAATAGTGTAAGTTAATGAATATTTATATGAGGGAGATTATTTGAGTTGCAATCATTAAAGGTAAGTTTGTTAAAAAATCGACAGGTTGTTTGGATATGTACGATGAATGGTAGAAAATGCACTGATTAGGCAAGTAGATAAACTTAGTGTGGATTGATTAGGAAGAAAATCTGGCAAACCTCACTCACCTAAGATGATATGAATAGAAGTTTTTAAAAATGATTAGAGAAGAATAGGGTTAATATCTCTTGTAACAATTAACAAGAAAGAATGGAAAATGATTATTAATTAATAGATTATCTTTGATAGTTAATGTAACTAGAAGGTATTTTAAGCTGTAGGGTTTGGGGTGTAAGTGAGCCAAGCCAGCTCGTAATTCGAGCTTATCGAGCTCACGAATCAAGCTCAAACTAAACGAGCTTGAGTTCGAGCTTTTTGAGGCTCGGCTCGTGAGCTCGTGAGCCGGATCGAATAATTATTAATATTTTTTAAATAATTTTATTTTATTTATTAAATTTAAATATTTTAAAATAGAAAAATAATGTTTAAAATATTTAATAATACAAAAATAAATTAATATTTAATGTTTAAAATATTTAATAAAATTTTAAATATTTAAAATAAAAATAATTAATAATATTTAAAGAGTCCCGTCGAGACTCGCGAGCCGGCTTGAGCTCGTTTACAGTGGGATGGGCTCAAGTTCGAGCCGAGCTTGATAAGACCACTACTCGACTCGACTCGTTTACAACCCTAGTAGGGATGCACTTTTTTTGTAAAACTTGCGATTCCTTTCTTCTGCACTACATTTTCTACATGTGATTTTTTTGTAGCTCCCTTCACATATAAGAAAGCGAGACATGGAGAGCTTTTGGATGACATTATTGTGTGTTTCTTGCAGATGCCATTTTCGAATCTTATGACAATCATTCAAGAATGAGTAACTGGTAAGGATTCAGTTAAATAAAATGTTCAAAATTCGTCCTTCTACATTATGATGCTTTTTTCTGCAAATTTCTGCAAGACTATTCATATTTGTTTTCGCTAGTTGAATTTGCATTATTCATCTGATGATCTTCTCTGTGAAATTAATCATGAAGCAGATATATGTAGACTTGCATCCTTCCATAAACCTATAAGAAAAAAGGGCATAGCCGAGAATGAGGATCATATCAATATGGGCTCTAGAATGGTCGTTAATCTATGCAATTGTACCCTTACTGAAAGGAGAGGTTCCCTTTCATAACTTCAGTACGTGACCTTAAACTCACAAGGGAGACGCAATTCTCTGCCTAGACCTGGCCTTTATTATTGAATATTTGGATTGTACGCTGTATTTCCATGAAGGCCTGAATGAAGATAATACAAATTGTTTTTACTGTTCAACCCATCTTCATTTAGGGACTTAAAGAGTCGCATGCCTATAGAGTGTAGTTAATATTATGGAACATTCATATGTATTGAATGTATTATGATCATCATTTAACATGCATATTTTGGTGAACTGGAGCGTTGTCATTTTTTACGTACAATATAACCAGTCATCCCAGTAATGTTTTGTCACAAGAACTTCCTTGGCCACTTCAAACGAAATAGTATTCTTGTAGACGTCTTGATGAGGACATCGGAGATCAACGGTTACGATTTTGAGTTATTTATTTATATGTTTCATGTACTAGTTTATTTTATATAGTTGTTTTTCCATTTATACCCTAACGGGTGGTCATGTAGTATTGTAGCCCGAAGGGCATTTTAGTCTTTTATTTCTTTTCTCTTCTTGAGCCTATTTATAGGCTAGTTGTTTTGTATTATGGGATGATGATTAACAAATGAAAATTTCTACTTTGATCTCTTTGTGAGTTCTACATTTCATGTTCTCTTTGTGAGTGCAAACCTCCACGATCTCTTAGTGAGTTTGTAGGAAAAGCTAGATCTCTTTGTGAGTTCTAGGTTTTTCTTGTTCTTTCGTTTTCTTTTAGTTATCTTGATCAATTCGTTGTTGTGAAGATTTGGATTGAAGCCACTAGTGGGAGATTGGAGTTTCATGCTTTGGATCCCGAGAATTTTCCCCACAATCCCCCCTCCCTTGCTCTTGCCGCTGCCCCCTCCCTGGATTGTCCAGGCCGCCGGCCTGCAGCCCCAATCCGCCGGCCAGCAGCCACCGGCCAGCCCAACCCGCCGGCCAGCAGCCGCCGGCCAGCCCACCAGCCCGCCGGCCCTCTTCCCCCCTTCCTGCCGCCGCCTCTTGCCCCTCCTTTGAATTTCAAAATTGAGATTCAAATGGTTATGAGTCATTAATTGTTTCCTAAATTGCTTCCCTAAATCATGTCCTCAATTTAATTGGATTTTAAATTTCGAATTTGAAATTCGAATTCAATCTAATTGAATGTCTTTAATTTAGGAAACTCCTCCTCTTTAAAAAACTGAAATTTAATTTCAGATTTTTGTTAAAACTGAAATTAAGATTGTGGTCCCCACTCAATTGAAACTCAAGCCTCTCTCTCTCTCTCTCCATATGGCCGGCCACCTCACCCTTATTGCTCCCCTCTCTAATTGCCACCTCATCACCATTTAAACACCTCTTAATTACCTCCCTAATACCTCCCATCTCCATCATAATTACAGTTTTTTTATTTCAGATTTCTAATATGAAATTTGAAATCAAGTATTCCAAGTCCCGCCCAAGGTCCAGACTGCCTCTGTCCTGAAGTTCTGCTTGCTGTCTCCTTACGCCATCAGGAATATCTTGCTGTCTAGCACACTGGACGACCACAATTTGATGTCCCGAGTTTCCAGCAGCCTAGTAGAGCCGTCCAACGTCTCTTGCACCTTAAAGGTTGCTGTCCAAGATCTGTCCAAGACCAAACGGCTGCTGTCCAGAGAAATTCGGCATCTCTTCCTGCTGTCTAGCCAGTCGGGAGAGCTTCGGATGCTGTCCTAAAGTTTCCGATTGCTGTCCACCACATCAAGAAGGGTTTTGGTTGCCGTCTACTTCATCTCAAGCACCCAAACAGCCACTAAAGCTTCATGTCTTCTATTTCTTTGGGTAAACTCATCATCCGATCATTTTATCTTTGTAGTTACTTATCTATTGTTGTGATATCTTAACTCATGGAAATCATGCTAATCTTCTCCGCTAAAACCTAGTAATTATAGGAGTTGAGTGAGGGATCTCTTGTAGTGGCTAATCTTGTTGTTAGTATTGGAATTTATTGATTGGAACGATCCATGTATGCAATGTCGGATTAAGTTGGCTATCTTTTGAACTCAACTTTTATTCATGTGATTTAACCTACGCTAAGTGCCACTTAATATTCATCTTATCGTTCAATTCCGCATAAGATCTTGCTTATTATTGCCTCTAAATCTAAGCGTGCAAACTTTCATTAAGAAAATCATTTTCGCATGGGATTGTTTCACATCATCTTGGTATCAGAGCATGGATAGCATGCATAACATGTGCTAGAAATCATCCTAGGGAGCCACATAATCATTATCAGTCGTCATTTCAGGCATATCACCGTTTATAACATTTTAAATCATTGATTACTTTGCTGTCCAGTGAATTTCTGCACACTTTAGGAAGTTTTAAAGGTGTCAATTTGCAAATCTAAGTGTTGTCCTCAACCTAGTCACTTCTAGACTTGATTGCTTGCACAACTCTACCGTCATATTTATTTTCCACTATTGTGTGTTTGCTGTCCTGATCAATTCAGCAATCATAATCAACGTTTGGAGTGTATTTTCTTGTCTTTGTACTGTCCTTGCACCTAGAGAACATCCTAAAGGTTTACCTAAGCCACCATATGTTTGTTTGCATGCATAAACATCACCTACATTTTATTTCCCTGGTTTTTGGTTTGCTGTCCAACAAAAATCTGCACCATGTAGTGACATTTAGAAGAGTTTAACTTAGTGTTTAACTGCTGTCCACACTCTAGAAACCATCAAAAACACTTAGGCAGCTTCCCCAACTGCTGTAGTTTGCTGTCCACATAAAATTCTGCACTGTTTGGTGGCATTTCAGTGAGTCTAACCTTTGATTTAGGTGTTGTCCAAGCCTTAGCAACCTCCCTAAACACCGGGTGACCTAAACCCTTCTTGTAGCTTGCTGTCCAGTATTTTCCTGCACCTTATAGCAAGTCGAAATGGTATTTTCTCTTTGTAGAGATTGGTACCTTGCACCCAATCTTCATTAGGTTTCACTTGACACTTACCCATGGACCCGATAAGACTCCAAAAGAGTTTAGATGACATCGTTAACTTAGTGGGCACTATGACTAGAATTATGACGGAGAAACCTGTTGACTATCCCCACTCTAATTACATGCCCCACTCAGCTTATCACTCAAGATCTGAGCCTAGGCCTCCACGACCTCACTTAGAGTCACCTTATCGTTTGCCTACCTTTGATGGTTCTTTGGACGTTTACTACTTTACGGAATGGGTTAGACAATTAGAGGACTATTTTGAATCGCATGAAATTCCTAATTCTCGCCAGTTTAGCATTGCTAGGTCACATCTGAGCGGTAGTGATCTCCAATTTTGGATGAGGTTAGAAGATCATAAAGAGTCTCGTGGCGAATACCCTACCTCCGATTAGAAAAACATGAGACGAGAACTTGGATTAAAATACCTTTCCCCTACTTATGGTCACCCATCTGTTAGTAACATCAGGGTTGCTGCCCCACCCTATAGGTCTTCACCTAACCATGGTGGCCGACCCTCTACTTGGCTTTATGTTAGACAAATCTCTTATGACTCCCCACTTGGACCTACTTTTAACCATCCCAGTCAACCTTTAGCCTCCCCAGTTCTTGACCCTGCAAATATGATTATAAGAAAGGACAACATTAAGGAGAAGAGGTCCCCTGAACCTGAGACTGAGTGCATCCATTTCGTGGATGCTAATGATATCACTAATAACGAAGAATTCTTTGAGGATGAAACTGAAGAGATTGAATCAGACTCCCTGAATGACTTAAACCCTAAGCTAGGAGAGCTAGAACCTTTAAACGTCGACACCTTAACCCACCCCGATCCTAGTCTCCTTGAGGATAAGCCTTTGGACAAAGTATGTCTGGATGATAGAAATGTGACATCGAAAGGAGCTAATCGGACGTCGAACACTTTGAATCTGAATTTGGAAGATCCTGATTTAGTTGTAACACCTACTGAGATGACTCCGGATAATTTTGATAATTCTGATTTAATTTTGGATAATTCGGATTTAATTTTAGATAATTCTGATGGTGACTTAGATAATCTTAAATTGGAAGTAAGTCAATCGAATTTATCACCAGAGTTAAGTGAAACGGAACCCATGGATCTTAGGGTTGCAACCAAACCCGAGTCTCTTTCGGAAGACTGTACTTTGAGTCTGAAAGTTTTTAAGCCGGATTTGAACAACGAGCCCCCTCTTATTTCATTAGAGTCTAACTTTGGAGCTGCTCATTTAGAGTTATATTTAGCAAAGTGTGTCATTCCCGATTTGACTTACCTCACTGCTCCTTGTACCAACTTTAATATCCGACAAAGCGTGAGCCCCATACCGTCTGACGAATCTTTGAGTTATCCCCTTATGGATGTGAGTCAGGACCAATCATCCTATTTTATTCCTGATTTCTACTTTTTGTCCGTTATAGCCTCGCCCTACCATGATGAGTACCATCTCTGTCCAAGTTGGATTAATCTGTTCAATTACATTACCCCAACTAGGAGACTACCTACGACTTTAACTGAGACTTCCCATAGAAGTACCCTGGTAGCTAAGAACGTCTTCATTACTCCTCCTACACCAGTTCCATTAGACCAAACACTTTAGACCCCTTTTTGTGACTTGTCCACTTTTCTAGCTATGTGTTCGTGTGAGTTAGTGTGTGTCTGTGTGTTTTGTAGTCCATATTTCCCAAATCTTTTTTCTTTATTTTCAACCAGGTGTGATCCACAATTCATGCCAATCTTCATTGCAATAAGTCTCCTGCATACACATTTGCATTATATCTGCATGACTTTCTTAAGAAAATTGCACGCTTAACTGAAGAGAGCAATAATAAGTCTAAACTTCATGCTGACTCTGAACGACAATTTAAATCTATTAAGGTTGGTAACTTCGTAAAGATGCGGATTCGTCCGGAAATCACATGCTAGAAGTGCGGGAACATTTATAGTAATCAATAAAATCTATGACAACGCTTGCGTGGTGGATCTGCTTGCAGAGTTCAACATTCATTCCTTTTCTAACATAAAAGATTTAATAGACTTTGAAGGTCCGGTGTTAAACCCCCAAATCTACTTCAAATAAGCTTTGTGTGACCCCACCTTGTGAGAACCCCAAAGCCTACCTCCACTCCCAAAATTATTCCCAAAATTCCTATAGCGGAGAAGGTTGATATGATTCCTAGTGAAGATATTATTTCCACAAAAGAGGGTGGACGAAGAAGATATCTGATAAGGTGGAGAGGTAAACCAGAGTTAGAGGATACATGGTCAGAGCGCGAGGAGCTATGGAAGATCGACCTAGATGCCCAAGAGTTCTTGAGACACCCACTCGACGGAGTCGAGTTTTCTCCCACCTGGGGAGAATGATGAGGACATCGGAGATCAACGGTTACGATTTTGAGTTATTTATTTATATGTTTCATGTACTAGTTTATTTTATATAGTTGTTTTTCCATTTATACCCTTACGGGTGGTCATGTAGTATTGTAGCCCGAAGGGCATTTTAGTTTTTTATTTCTTTTCTCTTCTTGAGCCTATTTATAGGTTAGTTGTTTTGTATGATGGGATGATGATTAACAAATGAAAATTTCTACTTTGATCTCTTTGTGAGTTCTACATTTCATATTCTCTTTGTGAGTGCAAACCTCCACGATCTCTTAGTGAGTTCGTAGGAAAAGCTAGATCTCTTTGTGAGTTCTAGGTTTTTCTTGTTCTTTCGTTTTCTTTTAGTTCTCTTGATCAATTCATTGTTGTGAAGATTTGGATTGAAGCCACTAGTGGGAGATTGGAGTTTCATGCTTTGGATCCCGAGAATTTTCCCCACAATCTCCCCTCCCTTGCTCTTGCCGCTGCCCCCTCCCTGGATTGTCCAGGCCGTCGGCCTGCAGCCCCAATCCGCCGGCCAGCAGCCACTGGCCAGCCCAACCCGCCGGCCAGCAGCCGCCGGCCAGCCCACCAGCCCGCCGGCCCTCTTCCCCCCTTCCTGCCGCCGCCTCTTGCCCCTCCTTTGAATTTCAAAATTGAGATTCAAATGGTTATGAGTCATTAATTGTTTCCTAAATTGCTTCCCTAAATCATGCCCTCAATTTAATTGGATTTTAAATTTCGAATTTGAAATTCGAATTCAATCTAATTGAATGTCTTTAATTTAGGAAACTCCTCTTTAGAAAACTGAAATTTAATTTCAGACTTTTGTTAAAACTGAAATTAAGATTGTGGTCCCCACTCAATTGAAACTCAAGCCTCTCTCTCTCTCCATATGGCCGGCCACCTCACCCTTATTGCTCCCCTCTCTAATTGCCACCTCATCACCATTTAAACACCTCTTAATTACCTCCCTAATACCTCCCCTCTCCATCGTAATTACAGTTTTTTTATTTCAGATTTCTAATCTGAAATTTGAAATCAAGTATTCCCTCTCACCTCCATCTCCCCAAGTCCCGCCCAAGGTCCAGACTGCCTCTGTCCTGAAGTTCTGCTTGCTGTCTCCTTACGCCAGCAGGAATATCTTGTTGTCCAGCACACTGGACGACCACAATTTGATGTCCCGAGTTTCCAGCAGCCTAGTAGAGCCGTCCAACGTCTCTTGCACCTTAAAGGTTGTTGTCCAGCTGTCCAGCCAGTCGGGAGAGCTTCGGATGCTGTCCTAAAGTTTCCGATTGCTGTCCACCACATCAAGAAGGGTTTTGGTTGCCGTCTACTTCATCTCAAGCACCCAAACAACCACTAAAGCTTCATGTCTTCTATTTCTTTGGGTAAACTCATCATCCGACCCTTTTATCTTTGTAGTTACTTATCTATTATTGTGATATCTTAACTCATGAAAATCATGCTAATCTTCTCCGCTAAAACCTAGTAATTATAGGAGTTGAGTGAGGGATCTCTTGTAGTGGCTAATCTTGTTGTTAGTATTGGAATTTATTGTTGGAACGATCCATGTATGCAATGTCGGATTAAGTTGGCTATCTTTTGAACTCAACTTTTATTCATGTGATTTAACCTACGCTAAGTGCCACTTAATATTCATCTTATCGTTCAATTCCGCATAAGATCTTGCTTATTATTGCCTCTAAATCTAAGCGTGCAAACTTTCATTAAGAAAATCATTTTCACATGGGATTGTTTCACATCACGTCTTTTTTCAAGTGGAACAAGTTTCTTATTCATCTTATTCAGGTTACCAAAGAGTAACCTTGTAATTTACTTCTAACATTTCACCGAGTGGCGTGAATGGCTCATGATTTGTTAGCATTAAGGCATTAATCATTTTAGGTAGGGGTGTCAATATTTGACACGACCCGAAAACCCAATTCGAATCCGATCAGAAAATTCCGGGTTAGGGTCAACCCGGACCCGAAACAGGTCGGGTTCAGAAAATCGACCCGTTTCAAAAAAATGGGTCGGGTTCGGGTTGACCAGTAACCCGAAATTGACCCGTTTTTTACCCGGAAACCTGAGATTGACCCGTTCCCGCTTTTGATTCGAAAATCGGAAATTGACCTGTTTATTGACCCAAAAACTAGCAATTTTTAGTCCGTCCCGACTCCTGAGTCATTCGGGTCGTGTCGGGTTGACCCGGACCCAAAGCGGATCGGATTCGTGTTCGAAAAACCGACCCGTTTGCAGAAACGGGTCGGGTTCGGGTTGACCCGAATAGTGTCAAGTCAGTTTCGGGTTCAACACGAACCCGACCTGTGACCCAAAATTGACACCCCTAATTTTAGGTAGTTGAATTTAATCTTAAAAGATAAGAAGGAAAATTCATAGGCACTTTTAATGGAATCTTTGGTCTGTGAAGATGAGAAAACTAATCAAAATATTTTGTTGTCATTATTGATATAGTGGATAAAATTGAGAAGTAGTAAGGTTGTCTAACTGGACGAACTAGCATAAATTTTTTCTACTGTTGAACTCTATCCCATCCATGACGTGTACCAACTAAAAATGTTGATGCGGGACTATAATGCTTGTAATGGTTTTATTAAGAGCTTGCACAACTTATTGATTAGAGAAATAATAAATAGAACTATTTAACAAATAAAACGATGGTTCAAAACATAAGAGCGGTTTCTTTCGTTTAGGCTAAGTGGCATAACAAGAGATTTGAATCATCAACATATCATAGGAAAAAAAGCAAAGTAGTAGCTTTCAACGAGAATCCTTAGTCTAACTATAAGATTAGAAAACAAATGAATGCACTCAATTCCCTATGTATACTAAGCTTAGCAGAATCGGGCAAATGCGACCTTCATGACTACAATCGACCTTCATGACTACAATCAAATCACTATAGAGGAATTGATTTGGTTGTAGTCATGAAGGTCGCATTTGCCCGATTCACAGCAACCTTTCCAGACTACGAGGCCACATGGGGGAACCTTACGAGAGGGTGAAACATCAGTTTCCTGATTTTTACCTTGAGGACAAGGTGGTTCTTTGGGAGGGCGGTATTGTTAGACCGGTTCACAGTGAACCGGTCCAGCCGGCCCAAGGGGGGGGGGGCCGGCTCAATTTGTTTATAGGAGGCGGATACCTTCCGCCTCCTTGTCTTTGTCCGCCCAAACGGGCGGGCCCCACTCCTCCTAGTGTTTTGAAAATCAAACAGAGGGGGCGGTTTAGGCTTGGGAGGGAAAACTGATAAGGAAATATTTTGTATTCAAGAGGATGAGGGGGATTAGGGGTTTTTTCATATTTTGATTGATTGAGAATTAGGGTTTCTTGGCGTTTGGGCTCTAGACTCTCTTGTCTAGAGATTTGGGAGAGACGATCCTCCTCTCGAATTGAGGATCACTTGTATCTTGATTTCGTGTTGGTTTTGCTTTGTTTTGTGTATTGCAATCTATCGTTTTGGGGCTGATTTCGCCCAGATTTTGCTTTATTCTCGCTGTTTTTCTCCAATTAGTGATAGGTTTGCTTGCGAACTCAAGTATTGCCTTAGGGTTACTTGAGAACTCAAGTATTTCCTATCATATAATTCATATTCTTCTCAAATTTGTGTTTGTTCTATTGGAGCTTGATTCTTTGAGCGTGTCGAAACTTGTGATGACAGTTTTGGTGAAAAGCTTTCTCTTTGTATTAGTTAAGGTCGAGACCTTCTTGATTACTTCTATCTTTATTCTTTTCATTTATGCACTTTGAAAGTGGTTTTTTCTTGTGCTATTAGTGAATTTTTCTATACTATGGTTTTCTTTTTGTTTAGTAAGTCTTGAACCTCACATAGTTTAACTGTTTCGTTCTTAGATTTCATATTTAATTGATGGTCTTTAACTTAACGTTTGGTACCCAATCTATTTCTTCTATTTTTTCTATTTTCTCTCAAAGAGGTGTAGTTTGCCTATAATATTTAATGGACTGAGATTTTGATCTATGGTGCGTGTTGTTATCTCTTTTTAGATTGGTATTAAACAATCATAGACCCTAAGACATCTTAAATCACCAAACTTCTAAGCATGTTAAGTTCCAATCTGAAAGCTTCTAAATATTTTGGAAAGATTTTCTAAGAATCCGAGCTTCAAATTGAGATTCTTAAAACAGTGAACTGAAAATTGGGGAAGAAATTACGAAGTGAACGTAAGCATAATCTCCTGATGCATGAATGGAACTTTCACTGACTTCCAAATTAGAAAGGAAAGGGAGCCAGCAGGTTCTGCAGCAGTTGCATTAATTACGTCTCCAATAACTCTTCTTGCCTTGGCCCTGGCCCTCCAAGCCTGCCCTTCAGTAATTGGTCTACAATAAAATGCTGACATCCCCATTTTCAGTATCTGTAGTTGCTGCTTTAAGGGAATGTGTATATTCACTAGTTGTTACCAAAAGGCAAAATATAACCATTAAATCTGCGTACTTTGGGGAAGTGTGGAAATCCATATGTGATCTGTTGCAGCAAATTTAAGATTCCTTCGAATCAGTAATCGTTGAATCATGGAACTCTCTATTTATTTTCTCTGCATGCAATAGCTTGTATCGTAAATGACTAGTCATTTTCTTTGACTTTTTTTTGACAGGTTAAAAGTCGTTGCATGTGGTGTCTCTTGCGATAAGAAATGTTTTACTGGTAAAGTTACGGCTGGTTTGGACCACTTGTGCTTGCTGCTGATGCTTTTTTCTATATTTATATTTTTTTAGGAGATGCTTTAGGATGCTTTCTTTACCTTTAACTCCAGTATAAAAGTAGCAAAAAAAAAGGCTTTAATCAGTGTTTGCATGGGTTTTCTTGGGGTCAGCATGGCTTCTTGAATTGTCTTTTCAATGTATGTTAAATTACAGTCACCAGAATACTGTAGATAGATGATATAGAGCTTGAGAGTCCAGACACCTAATGCTGTAATGAAAAATTGAAGTCATGCCCTATTATGACTAGTTCTTGGATGATATGGAGCTTGAGAGTCCAGACATGAAATCCTCCATTTTTTTAAGGGAAGATAAACCCTCCATTTTTAAGAGCTATGCTTATCACATCATCATCATTAGCCTTATCATGTTTACTTTTCTTTGGTTTTATGATTACTAGTTCTCATTTTTTGCAGAGTGCTATATGAGAAGTTGAATCTATTTTGTACAAATCTTTAATATAACTTATATTAATGGTATCTTTGGTGTATAACTTTTTCTTTTTAGGTTTTCAACGTTAGCTCCTTCAGCTCATTTCATGAAGAGCTTATTCTGTGCGGTGTCCGAATGTGTCCAGAGGCTAATCCGGGTGATGTGACACGCCCGGATTGGCCTCCGGATGCGTCCAGACGTCGCACAAATAATTTTTTCCATTTCATGGGTGCATCATCTTTTGCTTCCTAGTTCTTCGCTACTAATTTTATCAATTCTTCTCATGGTGTAGTATATACCCTCCATTATATATATATATATAATATATATATATAAATATATATATATATATATATATATAATAATATATATATATATATATAATATATATATATATATATATATATTCAAAATGCGTTTCTATTTCCTTAACTATAATAAATGTTAATGTTTTATCGTGATTAGGTTGCTTCACATGTATGGTAACTCCTAGAATTTGGATTAATTATTCTATGCGGACACCGAATGCAGTTCGGAGGTCAATCAGAATGCTCCACGTCATCCCTTCTCTCGGTATCGTGGCTCAGTACTGCTCGGTATTGCTGATATGACACATTTTGATTGGTCTTCGGATGACGTTCTACGACTGGCCTTCGCACAAAATAAGTTCTCCTATATTTGAGCTATAAGTATATGATGAAGGAATTAATATGTTGAATAATTTGTAGCTATAAGCCAAAGGGAGTTAATTGCTAGAAACACTGACATTTTATGGTACGTTGAGAATGGTGGAGTTGGGCAGACCAGTTCTGACTCCTGACCCCTGCTTGTGAATTTAGCGGCTTCTGCTGCAGCTATCTCTGACTGTACAGTCACTTTCCCCATTAGTAAAGTGGTAGAAGTAAATGATGAGCACGTGACAAAAAGCTACGGCTTGGGAAGGCATCCAAGGTTGCTAATAGCTGATTATTTTGGGAAATTTTTTGCCTCAGAATTATTATTTTTTTTCGGCCGCAGAATATATATAATATTGGAACGGGGAGTATCGGATTTGTGACGCGTTTGAAGATGTCCGCTAGTCTCCTCTCGGTTGACCTAGACGAGCAACCCACACCTATTACTACTCGTGACTCGTGCTTATTGGGTCCTCCCTAGAGGGGTGTTGACGCCCGAGGGAATTGAGCACAGGTTGGGGGGTTCCCAACCGCACTCGCGCACAAACCAAGCTAAGCATCGGTGGGTGCAGAATATATTTCTCTGCTTAGGCTTCACTCGGGATGGCTTTCTTTTAGGACTTCTTAATTTATTTCTTTTTATAAAAAATTTTAATTTTTATACTTAAAAACTATTTTAAGAAATACTTAAAATACTTAGTTAATACTTCATTTGGAATAATTTTCTTAATATTTTTTAAAGTAATTTTTCATATATGAAATTTTGATTTTTATATTAAAAAATTATTTTAAAATAGTAATAAAATCATACCAAATGAGGCCTTAGTTTAGAATTCAGGACATTATTAAACTTTTAGATTATTTATTTACATTTAGTTGGACGTTTTTTTAGTTCTTTGACAATGCTAAAAGGGCAAAACTAGTTTTAATTCAATTATTTGTTACATCATTTTTTTTGAGTAGCTGTTCGTGTAATTCGTTAAAATGAACAGAAGTCTTGATAGAAAAAAAAGCTGTAAATAGCCCCAAAAAAAAAATGTCATAATGGTTTATAGTGATGAATTTCCATATAAATAGTAGTGTTCTGATTTTTCATACCTACGGTTGTTTTCATTAGAATTCAAAAGGTTATAAGCCATGTATTATACAATTCAACTTGATTTGTTGATTGAGAGCTTATGCAACCAACTAAGAGAAACTAAGAGGTTTTGGGTTTGAATTTTGTGTGCGATGTGCGTGTGAGTTTGTCTTAATTGACTTAAATGTTCCAAAAAAATAAAAATAAATATAAGCCATGTATTCCTATATACTAGGCATGAAAATCATGATTGAATCAGTTGAATTCATGTCACCAAAACGTTTGGATATAAATCTTTAAGAGATATGCATTAGGGTTATATTGTTGGTTTGCATTTCTGAGTATTTCATGAATTCATCAATTTCAAGGTAATTTTAAATACACAATTTTGATAAAGTGATGATGGCCATAAACGACCACTCGTTGCTCTGATCGTTGACAATCATGATCGTCACAACCAATTGTTGCAACTCATGGCAAGGTTTAACCGTCACAATCACTAATTGTCATAGACCTTCGATCATTGTTTTTGGCTGCAATTGTCACCCCTTGCTAATCATCATGTGTTGCCGTAGATTATCACTTACAATCACTAAGTGCTATCAATTACAATTGGCTGCCTTTACATTTGGTCATTGTCGACTATTACCACCACCTGTCCTTCGCTATAATATTTATTGCTAGGTCATCTTTGATCATTTATTATTTTTAATGCACTGCCATTTTATTTTGGATTCCCTTCAAAACATTATATATATAATGCAAATGATTTCTATTTAAAGATTACATAGCCCTCATTTTTAATTGCTGATTTTATTTAATTCATCATTATAAAATTGCAATTCTATATTAACAACCGATTAATCTTAGTAATTAGCAACTCTTCATTATTAATAAGTAATTGTAACTAAATTTTTTATTCTAAGCTAGTAAAAAGCTGTTGCTTGGTCCAATTGTTGTGTTGTATAATGTTCTAAAATTTCTATTTGGAAATTCTTTTCTTCCTTAAATTTAAGCTTTCAAGACTTTTTTTCTTTTGAAGTACCCCTTCACTAAAGGTTGAATTAGTGTTGCTTCAATTGGTGAGTATGACTTCATTTAAGAGTAAAATCCCTATCTAAAGATGTAGGATTTTGAAGTTTAGGGCTCATGTTCAACATAATGTAGAAATTTATCAAGCATGAATGATTGGTCCTTTTATATGAATCATTTTTTGACTGTTCAAGAAGGAGAGTTGGATCTAGAGCTGTTGAGATGGTGATATATTTGAACCTAGAAGATATATAAAGAATGAACCTATTAACTTATTTACATACATGACTAATGACTCATGCATGGTCTTCAAGTCTACAAGCTTCATGCAACTAAGTTGAAAAAGGAAAGTTCCTTGTGGTTCATATTTAAGATTCTATGGAGCATAGAAGTTGGACTCAACATTGGTATAGTTGCTAGCAATTTATTTGATCATCTAAATGGTCGTATTAGGAGTATCCACTATACAAATATGTTGTAAAAATTTGAGCTTATTTGACTTACGAAGTTTAAGTGATACACATTAAAGAGATTTTCTCTATTAGTAGACAAGTCAAAGCAAAACCAAAGAGTAATAAAATATTAAGCAGAGTTTGTTATCATTATCAAAATAAATCATGTTCTCTTTCCTTCAACAAGTTTGACAAAATAAGAAGCAAAGATCAAAGAAATTTCTCTTATTCAATAAGTTTTACAAGATGTAAAACATAAGATTGAAGAAGAGATCTTAAAATATAAATCAAAACTCAATGTTGAATTGTATATATATATATATATATATATATATACTCATCATTAATAATTTCATCAAAATACTGAGCATTGAATTATTGACTTCACCACCTAACAAGCTTGAGAGCTAGGTCATCAATGTGCATCATTTACCAAGTTCGCTAAAATATAAACATTAAAGTTTGACTTGCCTATATCCAAAAGCAATTGTAAACTTCAAAAGCTCAAAAGTCATTTAAGTTAATATGCAACTTCAATCAAATATAAGCTATGAAATGCATGCCTATATATGCTAAAATATAAACAATTTGCATTGACATGTATGAACAATCCCAAATATTTTTAAAGCAAAACATTGTATAACCTCTACGTACACTTTTAAAATTGAAAATGATCAAATATAAGACATCAAATGTGAGAGCAACAGTAGAAGATGAATACAACTTCGCAAGGAATCACCTCCGAATATCTTGCCTACAATGAATCACACTCAATTCAACATCTATCTCAAAAAACAAACATCACTAATTATCTAAAATGTTAAAAATGTCTATGAAAGATCTCATATTACTCAAATTATCACGTAAGAATAATCCAAAGAAATTTTACGCATACGAGTAACGAGAAGTTTTTCTGGGCAAGTGCACACACGTGCTTTCAACTATTATATATCACAACAATAATAATAACATATATAATATAATATGATGATATTAATCAAAATAAATGATAATAATAATATTCTAAAACTATAATAATAATAACCACTATCAAGAAAGCATTAATACTATAAAATGTTGTCATCTTTTATTTAATAATAATTGCTTATATATGTATATTTTTTCACGCACACGTCAAGTACTCCAAACCTTTCACTCCTCAACCTTCCGATCTCCTTTCGTCTGAATCCAACTCTCCGATACAACGCAAAAACCTCACGCAACTCCCCCACATTTCCTCCTACTCTTCACTCTCATAATCCCAAAGCCACAGGCGACTCCCCTCTCCAAATAGCCACAGATCCATCGTTAATTGCACCACCTAAAGGCTTCTTGGAGCAGTTTCTTAATATTTTTTGAAGCACCTTTCAACAACAACAACACCATCATCATCAGGCCTTTAACCCATTACATGGGTTGCTGTTGTGTTCTGTTAAGAGTCAAATTCTCACACTATAAGGAAAATCACTCATTTACGGTGTTACAACTTGTTTTCCGGCGGTTTGGCAAAAACCGGCAGCTTTTTCGGCGGTTCAAAAACTGCCAGAAAAAATGGGCGCGTGTTTTTCCGGTGGTTATATTCACCGGCGGTATTAATAACCTTCCGGCGGTCTAAGCGCTGGTGATTGCCGGTTTGTTACCGACGGCGTACCGGCCGTTCAACCGCCGATATAAACATCATCGTTATTACAAAATAGACCGCCGGTAAGCAGTCGGTAAAATCACCGGCGGTTATCACCGACGGTATTGCCAGCGGTGAGACCACCGGTGCGTCGCTGATGTACCGCTGGACACCGTCGGCAAACCGCCGGTATTGATGAATTTCATGTAGTGACATTTAAATCTAATCAAGAAAGGTCATTTCTGATATTTTCTAACAAAGTCTTTTTAAGTATACCTCTGACTTTCTTAACATAGGTCAAATCTAATACATCTACTCTCCTAACAGGGTCATCGGAAGGCTGTTGTTTTACATGGTCAAACCATCTAAGGTGGCTTTTTCTAATCTTATCTGTCATTAGAGCTACTCCAACATTTTCACGTATATGCTCGTTTTATATCATGTCCTAAGAGTAAATCCACTCATCCACTTGACCAAACATCCTCATCTTAGCTAGCAACACTTAGACTTAATATTATGCTTCTCTTTGAAGCACCTTTCTCATATTTTATGCTATGCCTTAAAAAAATTATATTTAAAAGTTGTTTTGAGAAAACAATAAGGAAGCTATCTCGAGTAAGCCTAAGTCTATTTGGGACAAGTTTCTCTTTTCCTTTTTTTTTAAACAACTATTATAATTTCATTTTGGCTACTGATTTTTAATTGTTTTTTTAATTAATTTTTAGAAATTTATGTAGTGGAAAGCTAGTTTAAGGTTTTATTTGAGATAGTTTTCTAACTTCCTTATAATGTATTTTTTTTAGTAAATTTTTTTTGAAAGTAGCAAAAAAATAATGACAAAAAATTATCACAAACGAAACATTAATACAAGAATAGCTAAGAAGTTTTTTTCCTTATCAAACTTTATATGATAAAAAATTGTATCATCCCAATAAGATTTTAAATTGTAATACCATCCTCGGCCACCTCTACTAGGCAAGATAATTTGAGTCCGGTGTCCGGATTCGTCCGACATCAATCCGGTGTCGCCACGTCACCAAAATGCAACCGTTGGGTGACGTGGCATCACCGAATGGATGTCCGACATCGGGTGACCGACGCAATAATTCGCCCCTCTGGTGACGGCTTCTTTGGTGCCATCTATACTTTAATGAAAATCAACCCTTGAAGTATCTTATGTATATATAGTTGTAAAGTTTTTATAAATATATTTTTTTGAAAATCATTGTAAATATATAAATATTTTACAATATAATGTAATATTTTTTATAAATTATTATATTTAATAGGTCTATTATAAAAAAATTTATCATCATAGACATCATCAATTATAAAATAAGGAAATTATAATAAAATTTATTGCAGAAGTATCCAATGCTGGCGTTGAAAGACCAGAGTTGGTTTCGCGCCGGCCAGCTCTGCTAACTGCTAGTCAGAGTCCGGCAACATCGATTTAAAAAAAAAAAAAAAATAGAGGTGTCGAAATGGTTTATCAGCAGAGCCCTACATGGGTCCTGGTTGGGTACCCATTGGGTACCCACGCTCTGCGCTGGCAGGCTTTGCCCACCCACACCCACCTATGGTAACTTTCCTGATGTCTACCCACCCCACACCCACCCACTTTCCACGCTTATTGAATGCAGTCTGCCATAGATTAATGGCCTTGAGGTATTTTGCCATTTTCTCTTGACTGCAAACTTTCAATGCACATATCAAAATTTATCATGGTTGTGACGCGGTTCAGTGTTGCACATTGCGTAGTAAGGATTATTGTAATATACTACATGTATATAATATTAGTAATATAAATCGGTTGTCCTTTGATGTTGAGTACCCACCCATCCCACCCACGATGCCATGAGCGTAAACCCAACCCACCATGCCCATGGATAATGGTGGGGTACGTGGGTGAGTGTGGGGTATGGGTACCTAATGCAGGGCTCTGTGTTATCAGTTTGGATGCGGGTCTTGACACGAAATTAACTTAATTTGAATTCATAATCAACACTAGCAACCCGTTTAATAAACAAGTTAGAAAGACCAATCTGAACCAAACCTGCTAGCAACTAGAATAAACCACCTGATAGTTAATCCGATTTGTTTTAATTTTTTTATAACTTATTAATTATAAAGTTTATGATATTTAATAAAAAAATAAGAAGATTATACCAACAAATAAACAAAATTTTAAAGAAAAAATATATTAAACGGATCATTTTCAAATAAAAAATGGTTTCGCAGGTTAACCAGAATCTGACTTATTTATTAAAATGGCCAAAAATTTAACCCAAATCCAAACTTATCGGATTGGATTTTGAGTTGACAGATCAAATCATTTATTAAGACCGCTTGTGGTGTGGTGAGTAGGGGGTTGGTGAT
>CM039726.1:66292986-66532698 GCA_022539455.1 Dendrobium nobile | reverse complement strand
CACATAATGGGAAACATGAAAATTTTAATTTGTTGATTTTTCTAATTATATATATAGATATATATTTAAATATTATATATATATATATATATATATATATATATATATATATATATATTATATATATTTATATTATATATATATATATATATTTTATATATAATATATAGTTCTTAAGCAATATAAAAACAACAATGAAAACATTGAGATAATAAAATAACACTAAGAAAAATCAAATAGTACAACCAACAAACTCAACTCTTCATTTTTTCATCTCAAAACACTACATGAAAATCACCTATTACCGACTGCATTTTCTGACAGAAATTGCTCATTTTCCGACGATTTTTTAATTTATCGGCGACAAATTTTTCGCCAGTAAAAATCGCGCAGGAAAAATTTTTTCAACAATTTTTCGGTGAAAAAAGGCCGCCAAAAAATTAATTAAAAAAATGAAGCTGCCTGCCTGCCTAGCCACTCGCCTGCATTGCTCGTTGCCGCCTGCGTTAACTGCCCGGCTGCCTACTCGCCCAGCAGCCCGCTCGCACTCCCATGCTACCTACCTGGCTGCCCGCCCCCCGTGCACTACCTGTTGGACGCGCGACCTACTCGATATATTCTTTTGATGAGTGCCCATGATAAATTTTAATATTCCTAGGATATCAGATACCTAAGTTATGAGTGCCCATGAAACATTTTAATATTCTTTTGATGATGGTCATATAGGATTCTTTAATGTCAGTATGAAATCTAACACATAGATAAACATTAAATATAATATCAGACCTACTGATAGCCAAGTAAAATAAGGAACTTATAATCCCTCTAAAATTATTTTGATCAATCTATCCTGATCATCTCTATATAATATTGGGTAGTCAGGCTCATGGATGTATTCATGATCTTAAAATCTTCAATATCAAATTTCTTTTATATATTTAGTTTGACTCTAGAATATTTCATCCTCCCTTTGCTTCATATTAAAACTAAGAAAACAATTCAACTCACCCATCATACTCATTTTGAAATTCTCTATTCATAGTGGAAGAAAATTTTTTACATAAATTATCATTAAAATATCTAAAAGAAATATCATTCACATATATCTGAACAATGAGTATATCATATACAATTCTCTTAATAAATAAGGTGTCATATGTGGTGCCCTTAACAAAGGAATTTTGAAATAAAAAATTACTAAGCCTTCCAATTCTAGTCCAAATGAGCACAAACTGAAGGACTAAAGTGTATTTGAAAGCTTCAAATTATTAATTAGGTAACCAAATAATCTCCAAATATGACATGCTTATAATCATATCGAACAGCTCGACGAGATGAATCCAATGAGTCTAAGATCAATTAATTCTGACATCATTAAGGCATTTCAATGTTTAATGAAGCTCTATGATTGAAGGAACTAATATGGATCGTTCGATAGTGCACTTCGACTTTTTCCTAGATTTTCTCTATATTTACGGAATATGCCACAACAAAAACATCAAGCCTTTATCCCACTACGTGGGGTCGGCTACATGAATCCTTTTTCTCCATTGTGTCCTATTAAAAGTCAAATTCTCATTTAAATCTATAAAGAAAAGTCATTCCTAATATTTTCTAACCAAGTCTTTTTAGATCTGCCTCTACCTTTCTTAACATAAGTCAAATCTAATACCTCTACTTTCCTAACCGGGTCATCGGAAGGCCGCCGTTTTATGTGACCAAACCATCTAAGGTGACTCTCTCTAATCTTACTTCTACTGGAGCTACTCCAACTTTTTACATTATATGCTCATTTCGTATCCTATCTCTAACGGTAAAGCCACTCATCCACCTAAGCATCCTCATCTTTGCCACACTTAACTTAGTATTATGCTTCTCTTTTAATGGCCAACTTACGGAGCATGCCACTTCAAAAATATATAGATATGCCTTCATTCTTCACATGTGACGGATGAGAAATGATAAAGAGAACTAAAAAGAACATATTGTATTTTCCAGCCATCGTCGTCGACGACCACCACCAGCTATTATTGCAGACAACTACCATCGCGATTGAGGATCATCATAAAAAATCTCAAGCCTACCCTCTCTAGAGTTTTGACAAGTTTGAACCCTGATGTTGGCTATAAAAGCCTATATGTGAGCATCTACTTTCTATAATCTCTATTAAAAAAATCAAGTACTATTATTGGGTATTAACTTTCATAATTGATATTTGTACTCACCATCTTCTTCAAAATAAAGAAGGGAGAATCTTTGTATCACTTGTTACATAGTAGATTTTACAACATGGGCTAGACCCCAGAGTATTTTCCTTTTCCGAATTTTCCATGTATACTATTTTCATATGTACGTGTTGAATTTTTGTACACTACTAAGACGTTAAACACAAATTTTACCGATAAAAAATTTCTAGCATGCAACAATATCATTTATTGTACAAGCATCTTTATATGATACATTTTACATTGTGCTATGCACCTATAACTATCATTTTCTTATATAGCGAAAGTTAAACCTGATTTATAATAGCAAAATGTTATGATAAATAGTCAAATTGAGAAAGAAAAAAGTTTGAAAAAATAAAAAAGAAACTGTTTATTACACAATTATATCTCAAAAAAAAAAAAAAAAATCCCTGAATGTTTCATAGATCTTGAAGCATCAATCACCATAGCCTAACAGTTTCCTGGTTACCAAACAAATTATACAACTATAATTTAATGCTTCCGGTTTTCAAATTCTTCCTAATTATTAATTAGTACGTTCAAGTAAACTTTTAAATAAATAATATAATCCAATCAGAGACTTACATAATATCCAATAAGTTTGATATATACATATTAAATGAGGAGAGAGAAACAAATTTTGCAGAAGAAGACAAAAACTGGTCCTTTCACACGCTTACCAATGATGTATTATTGTATAGGATTGATGAAAAGATGGTGAAGGCTATGGGTTGGCTTCCAAAGAGTGGAAACGTCAAGCTAATAGTGATAAAAAGGTGAGAGATGCTTAACCAATTAAAGTGTGAGAGCCTACAAGCAGCAGGATTGCTGGGAAGAGACCGGAAGAAAGATTAGATGCTCCGTGTGGAGGCCAACCTGTTTTGCTTGTGTGGCCAAGAAGGTGTTTGGTTGGTGAGTAGTTCTTCTCTGCCATCTCAGGCGACAAGGACTGGTAATCTGGAAGCAGAGAAAGCAAAGCAAGAGGCTTGAGGTGATTTCCTTAATTAGCAAGTTAAACCAAGCATTCAGCTTTGCTTTTCTGCTTTTGGATTCACTGAAAAGGATAAAAAAATGTATATATGCATATGGTATTTGTTGCCAAAAGAAAAGCTACGAGCATTTGAAGGCTAATGCATTTGACTGATACCTTTAGGCTTCGTTTGAGATTGCTTTTTTTCTGGTTTCTATATCAATTTATTTTACAAAAATATCTTAAACAAAAAATTTTTATACTAAAAAATTGTTTTATAAAGTAATAAGAAAGCTATTCCATACGAATTAAGGAAACATATGGAGTTTGTTCTAAGGCTTTTGACTTTAAACTTTAAGATGTATTGGTTATTACTTAAAAAAAAATTTCTTAAAAAAAAGTGGTGTGCCTATAATGGTGTGAAGGCCCCACGAGGTTGAGTGAAGAGGGGATTTTATTGTGAGGAAATGAGAGCTTATGATTGTCTCTATGAAAAAAGTGCTTTAGCTCAAATTTCGAGGCAAAGGAATTGCATGAAATGCTGCGTAAAGGAGAGAGAACATGTTTGATTTAGCAAAATTTGACTTTAAGTTAGATTGATTTCAAACTCCTAGGTTGATAATGGTACCAATTAGAGGGATTTTGTTGTTCATGGCAATATGATTCTTACTCTAAAAGTTTTAAATGATAAAAGGCAGCCCTAGCTACATGGCAAGGTGCATTGGAAGGACTAGGTAATGAGAAGTCATCTCAAAATGTAAGTATCATATGTAAGATTAAATAAAGGGGCCTTTAGGTAATTAAAGCTTCATTCTTGATAGGATTGTAAGTGAATCAATATGCTCAATGAATAGCTCCAATTTTGATTGATTAATGCTCATTCAAATTCATTTATGCTAGTAATCAAATAATTTTGAATGGTTTTTAAAATTCAAAGGATAAATGAATCAAATTTGAACCGTCCAACTCAATAATATATGTTCATGATCAAACTTATTTGTTGTTCAATATGTAACTTTATAAGTGCTAGATATGAAAATTAATTATAACTTATGTACTTTTACTTACAATTTAGTTAAAATAATTTATTAACTACTTATTTAATAATAATAAATTATACATTGATTTATTCGTCAAGTTTCCTTTTCCTTTTTTTATTATTTATGAATTTTCTTTTCATTATTGTCATCTTAGATTCCACCATTCAGAGTTTCACCACTTTCACTCTCCTCAATCACCCAAGGTTGCCTACTTGAGCAAGATTACACTATTGCATAATTCGTATAAGTTTGTTCATGAGAGGTGGGAATTTTTATTATTCTTTTTACCAACTTAGGTTGAATCATCAATTAGTAGGTTATGAGCACGTTGTCTTAGCTCTATAGACATTTCCAACATTCTATTTTAGAAACAAATTAGAGCTATGAAGGAATTATAAATGAGAATGTAAAAGGCCTAAATGAGGTATAAGGGCTTTGAATCCTACAATTATTGCTTTGATTAAGCTACATATTTTTTATACGATATTTATCTCCAAAATCTTAGCCTTCAATTCAAAACATATAGACAATGGTCATTATTTCATTCATAAAGAATAACTGCATAGTTTTTGCACCTTCATAGAGATTAACTGCATAATATCATGATTAAAATATTTTTTGAGATTCAAAATATCATACCTCCTACATCAATATGACAAAAATATCACTAATTTCTTATATTTAGTGCATAAATATTATCATAAATTTGATATCTAATTTCTATCATAATAATATCATAAAATAAATATTGCTATATAATATACTAAATGTTGGATATGTTTAATATCTCAACACAAGATTTTAATATTTCATAACCCATAACTTTTAATATACGACCAATAAATATAAAATTTATTGCTAACTTTTTTCGTAGTCAAACAACAATTAATACTCAAGTGAATGATAGTGTTTGTTATAATTGTATATATTATTGAAGAAGAAGTTATGGAAGTTCTTATTTAAAATAAATAAAAGAGTCCTTTTAAGGAGGAAGTGTTTTTTTTTTTTTTTTTTTGAAAAATTAGGGGTGTAGCTCAATTTGGTCAAATATATAAAATAGTTACATCAAAACTAACAAAAAAAATCAAAATTATAACTCAATGAATAGAAAAGGAGAGAAATTGAGCTGCAAAAAAATTTAGCAATGCTTAAAACCAGAAACAAGAAGGGTTGAGGTTGACACAACCAATAAATGGACCACCATAAAATTTTGGTTCATTTATGAAAGTTGATCAAGCCTCTCCTAGTCCACAATGACTGTCCAAAAGGAATGAGATGTTGTTGCGTTTGTAATCATTCATATTATATGATTATAAGGAAGTATTTTGTAACATATTTATTATCTTATTTATTTGGTGCTTGTTTAGTTATGTTAAAAAGTTAGATACTAACTCCATATTTATTAAATCAATTTTTCATTTAGACTTATAAATTTAATTATTAATAAAAGATGCCAACTACTCTTTCAAAATTTTAATTTGTTCATTAGCTTGTTTTAACTACTTTTTTAATTACTTTAGATAAGCTAAACTTCTGAAATTCTTAACAAGTATGACCAAATATGTGAAAGTTTTTCTCGAGCTCAATTTAAACATGAGCAATATTTTGTATGACTAATTCAAGTTCAATCTATGATGTATCTGACACAATTTGACCCAGGATTCATTTGGGACAGCTATTCCTTTTCGTAAATGTGATTATAAAGTTTTTGTAGATAAACTAATTTTTTTTTTCAAAAGCTGCTGTAGAATGCGACTTCCAAGCACAAATTTCTTTTGACAACGACAAAGAGATAATGATCAAATATAAATTGTGGTTGTGGTATGAAAAATAAAACAGTAAAAAAGTAGTCCCAAACGAAGTTGAAATTAATTTATGTTTAAAATTGAGTTAATGCATTAAATAGCAGTAGTCTTGGTAGTTGATAATTTTAGTTAGCTTTTATACTTTTGCATTTACAAAATTGGGACCAATTAAGCTCACCGAATTTGTTAAGCCAATAAGTTGAGTGTTCTACACTTAACTAGATAGTTGAGTGCTCCAATCAAATTCTTTGATTTTGATAGATTTGATTGTGCTAGCTATATATTAATTTGAGTAAACTAAATTGTTTGACAAATTAATTTTTTTGTCTTGTCACGTCTTAATTTAATTATATCAAGAATCTTAGACTTCAATAAATTTGGAACTTGTAGTTTAGTGGATCATGGCTTCCTAAATTTTCGGATATTCACCGTCATAGATTATATTTATATATATATATTATATATATATATATATATATATATATATTTATATATATATTATATATATATATATATATATATATTTATTATATATATATATTTATATATATTGATCGGACATGATCTTGAGGCAAAATCAAGTTGGAAACTTTCGAAATTAAATTCAGAATCATATGAACTCTGATTTCAGCAAACTTATAGTTGAACTGAACATCTCGAAATGAAAAACCCAATGAAACCAAATTTGACTCAATCCGAGCCCAAATGGGTTCAAATCGATGACCCGAAGCGGCTTTGGAGAGTTCAATCTGTAAATTGGATAATCAAATGATTTTAAACTATTGCATACTTATAGTCGAACTAAGCGGTTTGATGTGACAAATCCAATGAGCCCAAAATTGTCAAATTTTGATATCATTAAGACATTCTAATGCCCAGCAAACTGTCCATGATCAAGGGGATCAACACCGGCCGTCCATTCAAACCACCCTCAACTTGCCCTTGATCTCCTCCCTATTTCCTGGCCATACCACTCTTAAAAAACTATAAATAGGCTCATTATTCTTCATTAAAGGAGGAGGAAGTAAGGAAGATAAGGAAGAACAAAAACTAGAGTTTTCTTGCCACCAGATTAATCCTTGATCGACCACAATTGGACTTCCACCTGGCTACCTACTAACACAGGACTTCTACCTGGCTTCTAATTATTATTTGAATTCCACTAGACAACGGACTTTCTGACTACTATTTCCCACTGGCTATAGTCTTTCTTGTTGAGAGAGTTGCTACTTAGCTTTGCATGTTTTACATTCTTGCAACTTGTATGTTTTTGATGATTCCAAATATTATTATTTTAATTATTATTTTCTCCTAACACATTTTGAAAGAATTATTTTTGCTCTTGTATGTACTAACATTTCAGGAAAATCATATTCCAGATTGTTGAAGACTTCAAATCAAGATCAATTTAGAATGTTTTGTAAATATAAGTCTGTATTTTTAATTTTATTGAGTCTGAAAGTGTATGATTGTAATTGAGTAACTAAGCACACACACACACACACACACCTGGGAAAGAGTTTTAAAATTCATAATTTTTAAACTGATCGTACAGTATGAACCATGTTCGTACGGGATGATATGGTCAGTTAATATTCTCAAACGAGCAACGAAACGAACATAGAGGGTAAATTTTTTTTTCTAAGTATAGATCGTCAAGATGATATTTTTCATTCGTCACAAGACGATTGCCTCTGGATTTGATAATTGCTCTGTTCTTCCAGGCGATAATTTACATTCATCCCAGAATGATGTGCTCTGGATTCACCAATTGCTCTGTTCGTCCAGACAATAATTTTCATTCATCCTAGGATGATGTGCTCTGGATTCACCAAATATGAAGTTCATTGAGATGATAATTTCCATTCGTCCCAAGACGATCGATGTGCTCTAGATTCACCAAATGTGAAGTTCGTCCATATAATAATTTCCATTCGTCCCCGGACGATGTGCTTTGGATTCACCAAATGTGAAGTTCATCCAGACGATAATTTCCATTCGCCCCAGGACGATGTGCTTTGTTATGTAAACTTGTAGTTCGTCCTGCTTTTTCGTACCAACTAACTTTGAAAATAACCGTTCGTACCGGACGAACTATGTTTGTACGGGACGATGATCGTGTACGAAGGCAGTTTGTACCAATTTACATTGAGTTTGTACGCAACAGTTTTTATATTGTTTGTACGTACGAAATACGATCGTACGGGACGATCGTGGATGCACATATTTGAAAAATGCATTTTTCTGAACAGATTTTCGTGTCTTTTTTATAAAAGGTCCACTTAAGACTGCCAATAAATCTTTTTGTCACTTGGTCTTCGTGAATAGTAAAGGGAGATTGAAGGAGAGAGTGAGAGAGGGTGTTTGAAAGAGATTTCTTCCTATTGGAGCATGAAGGGTTAATTTGGTTACTCAAAAGTAAGGATCTAGCTATGTGTGTAAAGAAAAAGGAGGTAAGGTTGTAATATCTCGTTCCCTTACTGTTCCTCTCTGAATTGGATTTTCCTCCCAGAATCGTCCAGGACGAAGTTGGATCGTCCGGGACGATCGGTACAGGTTGTGTAGAAAAATCCTGTTTGGCTGTCTGGTTCGTCTGGACAAAATCAGGATCGTCTGGACGAAAATAAGTCAGTGAACCCTTCGCCAGGGACGATATGTAATTTTTCGTCTGGACGAAATTCTTCTCTTCATGGATCGTCCGGGACGAATCTCGATCGTCCAGGACGATCAGTCTGGATATATATAGAAATGAGATATTTTGAAGAGAGAGAAATATCTGAGGAGAGAGAAAGAGAAAAGGAAAAAGAGAAAAGCTGGTTTTCGGAGACCGCGGAGCGCTTTTCGTCCGACGCTGCTGTTGGGAAAAGTGAAGATCTCGTGGTAAGGACTCCGAATCCTATTTCTGTTTTCAAAGAAGTTGAGTTTTGACCGAGTTGAGATCTGTTTTGTGTTTTCGTAGTCGACTTTTCGACATGATTTTGATTTGACACAACTTTCACCGCACAACTTTTAGAGTGTTATAGATATGATTATTCTACACGATTTGACTGTATTCTACGAATTTTCTTCCGATCGGAATTGGTTCTACGTGATTTTAATCGAATAGAAAATTATCAGGATGTTTTCTGACTTGGTTTCTATAGAATAAAAGTCTTGCATTGATGTTATAGATATTTTATTGTAATTTGGTAGAATTTGGAAATCGTGTCTTTTTGCAGGATTTTTGTGTAAATTTGACCGACTGCCGTTACGCTGCCCGATTTTCGTATGATTTCCGAATTGTCTGAGATTGATAGATTGAATCGATATGAATATGATTATTGATATGATTGCTTTAATATTGACTATTGAATTGCTTATTGATTGAATTGACTATTGATACTGGAACCCAAGTGGAACCTGGTTGAACGTTGGTGAAGATTGATATTGACCTGTACAGGATGGTGGGCCGACGGGCTTTCCTTTAAACCATTGATCATTGATATAACGATTGGGAGTTATAAGGAGTTTATATGCCGACGGGCGGCCGACGGGCAAAAAGAGTGACGACTCTTATTGATAGACCAACGTACGGACTACAACAGCAACGGATTCTACAACAGCAACATGACCAGTTGATTTTACTTGTCCAGTATATAGTATTGAATTGCATGTTTACTGTATTGATTTACGAATTTATTGCTTTATCGATTTCTGCCTTATTGATTGATCGGATTTACTGTATCGTACGATTTCATTGATTTCATTGATTGATTACCGAGCATTGATTACTGAGCATTGATATGGATATTGATAGATATAGATACTGCATTGATAGCATGGACATGGACATCGTATAGATTCATTGTATTGCTGCCTATAGATTTTATAGACTCGCTGTTGCTACTGTTCCACACCGTATTGACTGTTGTATAGATTTCTTGTCAGAATGGATTGAAGTTTATCGTATTGCTTTCCTCGATTGATTTCATTAAATGGATCGTATTGATTTGACCGTATTGATTTGATTGACGGATATTGATTGATTGCATTGATTTATCGAATTGCCTACCGCTGCATTGACTGGTTTTATTGACTATGGATTTCCACTGCATAGAATTGACGATCATTGATTCATTGATTTCCGGATTGCATAGATTCATTGACCATTGACTGATTCAGATTGATAGATTGACATGCATATTGATAGCATCGCCGTGCTTTGATTTCAGTTATAGGTATTAGGTGACCTGCTGGGCTTTGTAAAGCTCATTATATGTGGTTGATATTTTCAGGTCAGGGCTCGGGAGCAGGAGATAGGAATTGATCCAGATCTTCAGGTTTTTGTCTTTTGATCGATAGATGATTCTTTTGTACTCAGGACAGGATAGTTTCTTTACTTGTATTGGTAGTTTAGTTCCTGAGTATTGTACATGATGTTTTGAGATATGAATCGACTTGTATATTGATGTTTAATTTTTTTTAGATGTGTGATAGATTGCTTATTGAAGATTTTAGATAACTCTGGTAAATTGTCTGAGTAATTGATTGACATTCTTTCCAAGTTAGATCTCGGGACCTGACAAGTTGGTATCAGAGCAGTGTTATTGGAAGAATGGATTGTTACCAGAGTTGTAGGTTTGGATTGAGAGTTGGGTAGATTGGGTAGCTTTAAGAGCTTCATTGGCATACATCATTGCATGTGTATCATTTGTTTTGAATTGTGCAGGTGAAAAAGATATGGATCCTCCAGCAGAATCCAGTGTACCAAATGAGCAACACAGCGCAGCTCCAATGCCTTCAGAGAGTATGATGCAGTTGGCTACTGCGATTGCACATGTGATGGGGGACGCTCAGAGCAAGATGAGTGGAAGCAAGGAAGAAGAGGTAGATAGACACTTGCAGATGTTCCACAAGCTGAAGCCTCCGTTGTTCAAAGGGGCTGTAGGACCACAGGCTGCTGAGGATTGGATCATGAGGGTGGAAAAGATTTTTGATAGCATGCAGTGTCCGGGGAATAGAAAAGTACCATTGGCAGTATTCATGTTGGAGAGTGAGGCAGAGAGATGGTGGATCGGACAGCAGAGAGAGAAATTCCAGGGGAAGACAAATGCTGAGATCACCTGGGATGAGTTCACTGCAGTGTTCAGGATGTGGTTTGTACCACCGTCAGCTCAGCGACAGATGCAGGAAGCTTTCATGAGATTGGAGCAAGGCCGTAAGTCAGTGATGCAGTACGAGGCCGAGTTTACTGCACTTTCGAGGTACGCTGCTCATCTGATTCCTACGGCCGAGGAAAAATGTTATAGATTCCTGCACGGATTGAACAGAGAGCTGAGGCATCCACTAGTACCTTTCTGGATCCATGAGTTTTCTGAGCTAGTGGAGCGAGCTCGATTGATAGAGATTGATCTGGCGACACCGGTACCGAGGTACGAGGATACCAGAAGGAGGAGAGATGAGGTACGACGAGATGATTCTGGTAGAGATAGAGATAGAGAGAAGAGAAGCAGATATGAGAGTTCGAGAGGATCTGCATCGGGATCTGTACCGCGATCTGCATCGGTAGTATCGTCTGGTAGTTCTGGAGCATGTGTTCACTGTGGTAAACGACATGCAGGTCGATGCTACCTGTTGACGGGGCAGTGCTTTCACTGTGGACAGCAAGGGCACAGAGCAGCAGCTTGTCCTCAGAAAGGACTGGGTGGACGGACTGATTCTGGCACGGGTTCAGGACAGCAGAGGACTGTTGGCCCGAGGACTTACAGTGAGAGATCAGGGAACCGGATAGATGATAGAGCTGTCAGAGATCAGAGAGAGACAGTTGCGCCACGACCTCCTGCACTTCCTCCAGTGGTGCCACGCATCTACAGTCTACAGAGTTTACAGCATCAGGATCAACAGCGACCAGAGAGTTCTACTGGTAAGATTGATTTGACTAACCGATTGATATTGACATATGAACATTGCATATTGACATTTGATTGATTGCATTGTGTGTTTTGTATGGATTTCGACGAGTTTTGTTTTGGGATTTGGATTTCGATCGATTTGGTTTGCTTCGTGTTTTGCTTCGTACCTTTAGGGAAATGTCGGGACGACATTTTTCTAAGGTGAGGAGATTGTAATATCTCGTTCCCTTACTGTTCCTCTCTGAATTGGATTTTCCTCCCAGAATCGTCCAGGACGAAGTTGGATCGTCCGGGACGATCGGTACAGGTTGTGTAGAAAAATCCTGTTTGGCTGTCTGGTTCGTCTGGACGAAATCAGGATCGTCTGGACGAAAATAAGTCAGTGAACCCTTCGCCAGGGACGATATGTAATTTTTCGTCTGGACGAAATTCTTCTCTTCATGGATCGTCCGGGACGAATCTCGATCGTCCAGGACGATCAGTCTGGATATATATAGAAATGAGATATTTTGAAGAGAGAGAAATATCTGAGGAGAGAGAAAGAGAAAAGGAAAAAGAGAAAAGCTGGTTTTCGGAGACCGCGGAGCGCTTTTCGTCCGACGCTGCTGTTGGGAAAAGTGAAGATCTCGTGGTAAGGACTCCGAATCCTATTTCTGTTTTCAAAGAAGTTGAGTTTTGACCGAGTTGAGATCTGTTTTGTGTTTTCGTAGTCGACTTTTCGACATGATTTTGATTTGACACAACTTTCACCGCACAACTTTTAGAGTGTTATAGATATGATTATTCTACACGATTTGACTGTATTCTACGAATTTTCTTCCGGTCGGAATTGGTTCTACGTGATTTTAATCGAATAGAAAATTATCAGGATGTTTTCTGACTTGGTTTCTATAGAATAAAAGTCTTGCATTGATGTTATAGATATTTTATTGTAATTTGGTAGAATTTGGAAATCGTGTCTTTTTGCAGGATTTTTGTGTAAATTTGACCGACTGCCGTTACGCTGCCCGATTTTCGTATGATTTCCGAATTGTCTGAGATTGATAGATTGAATCGATATGAATATGATTATTGATATGATTGCTTTAATATTGACTATTGAATTGCTTATTGATTGAATTGACTATTGATACTGGAACCCAAGTGGAACCTGGTTGAACGTTGGTGAAGATTGATATTGACCTGTACAGGATGGTGGGCCGACGGGCTTTCCTTTAAACCATTGATCATTGATATAACGATTGGGAGTTATAAGGAGTTTATATGCCGACGGGCAGCCGACGGGCAAAAAGAGTGACGACTCTTATTGATAGACCAACGTACGGACTACAACAGCAACGGATTCTACAACAGCAACATGACCAGTTGATTTTACTTGTCCAGTATATAGTATTGAATTGCATGTTTACTGTATTGATTTACGAATTTATTGCTTTATCGATTTCTGCCTTATTGATTGATCGGATTTACTGTATCGTACGATTTCATTGATTTCATTGATTGATTACCGAGCATTGATTACTGAGCATTGATATGGATATTGATAGATATAGATACTGCATTGATAGCATGGACATGGACATCGTATAGATTCATTGTATTGCTGCCTATAGATTTTATAGACTCGCTGTTGCTACTGTTCCACACCGTATTGACTGTTGTATAGATTTCTTGTCAGAATGGATTGAAGTTTATCGTATTGCTTTCCTCGATTGATTTCATTAAATGGATCGTATTGATTTGACCGTATTGATTTGATTGACGGATATTGATTGATTGCATTGATTTATCGAATTGCCTACCGCTGCATTGACTGGTTTTATTGACTATGGATTTCCACTGCATAGAATTGACGATCATTGATTCATTGATTTCCGGATTGCATAGATTCATTGACCATTGACTGATTCAGATTGATAGATTGACATGCATATTGATAGCATCGCCGTGCTTTGATTTCAGTTATAGGTATTAGGTGACCTGCTGGGCTTTGTAAAGCTCATTATATGTGGTTGATATTTTCAGGTCAGGGCTCGGGAGCAGGAGATAGGAATTGATCCAGATCTTCAGGTTTTTGTCTTTTGATCGATAGATGATTCTTTTGTACTCAGGACAGGATAGTTTCTTTACTTGTATTGGTAGTTTAGTTCCTGAGTATTGTACATGATGTTTTGAGATATGAATCGACTTGTATATTGATGTTTAATTTTTTTTAGATGTGTGATAGATTGCTTATTGAAGATTTTAGATAACTCTGGTAAATTGTCTGAGTAATTGATTGACATTCTTTCCAAGTTAGATCTCGGGACCTGACAAAGGTTGAGGGAGAGTCTTCCTTAAGGGTGTCAAGGGGTGTATGGGATGATTCACATGGTTATTCCTATCAGCATACACCTTAGGTCCTCTGTGTTATGATTATGGAGCTCTTGGAGAATAGTTAGAGAAAAAAGTCTTTAGGCAAAAGAGTCACTAGTCGAGGAGGCAAGGACACGACATCTCTGCCATTATGAGGAGTAGAAGGTGGGGGTGGCATCTCCACTGTTACTAGGAACTGAAGGAGGGGACCACATCTCTGATGTGGCAGAAGAAGAAAGAAGGATTGGCATCTCCACTATGCTAGGAGGCTGAAGGACGGAGATTCTTTGGAGATAGAAGAGCATGTAAAGGTTATTCTACATATGGCCATGGAAAGGATTTGTCCACATAGCTGATAGCTTAAAGAGCATGATATAATGCAATACCTAAAATGGAGGACCTTTGGAGATCAAACGTAGGTCATTTTTGACCAAACCTATATATATATATATATATATATATATATATATATATATATATATATATAATATATATTATATATATATATATATATATATATATATATTGCATTTATGTTGTTCCATTTTGGTTGAAATCTTGTTTAGAAGTTGAGAATTTTTTTGGTTGAAATCTTGTTTAGAAGTCAAAATCAAAAATATTTCCTAAAAGTTTAAAAAATAAAATATTTTCTTTAAGCATTTTATTTGAAAATTTACTTTTCTTTAAACTTCTACAAATTACACTTATTTCAATAAACATTTTAAAAGTACTAACTCACCCCTCCTCTTTCTGTGTCATAGCACTTTGGTTAAATTATTGTACCTATCATCTATGATAGCACTAATAAACCTTCAAGCATTATGGAAGGTTAAGTCTGATCGCTTCTTACACTAAGTAATTTTAGAAGTCATTTATTGGTAATGAGAATAATAGATTATCACACAATTTAAGTAGATTTGAGTGCAAGAGAACAAGTGAAATGAAATGATATAATTAAATTCTATTTGTGAAGGGTAGAGTGTTTTAGTATAGGATCTTATAGCATTGCAGTACATCTATATATGCTACTCTGCTAGAGTGCCAAAGCGCTACAATGTTATGCCTCAAATTCCTCCTAATGCCTTACTTTTTTTTTTTTTGAAAAAGAAAAACATTATATTAGAGTCAAAAAGGGTTACACAAGATAAAGAGCAAAAATAATAAAAAAAGGCAAAATGAAACCAAAAGAGGGCTCAGTAATCGGCCAAGGCTCCCAGCATCTCTGAAGCCTCGCACAGGCCATCCAATAAGGTGAAGAAAGCGCACCAATCGATCCAACCAAGTTTGAGAACATCACCAAAGGTTGCCACCAGCATGACGACGAGGACACGAGCCCCAGCCACATCATTGCCCCACAATACGGCGATCCTCCAAAACGACCAAAAAATCAAATAAGCAATCCAGAGAAAACAATAGGGAAAAATCACTGTAGAAAAAGGGATTATCTTTTTCTCCTACATATCCCACAAAATCTCCCACGAGAGGCAACAGAGAGGACAGGTCTCTCTCAAACCAGTTTAAAATCATGTCCAGGGTCAGAGCCACCGCAATAATCTGAAGATGAATCGGATTCGGATTCAAATTCAAACGAACAATGCAACCAATCAACATGGGTCCTAACATCCATTCCAGAATTATCACCCACATGGTACACCAATGCTTGGGTGTCGATCAAATTCACAAGTACATTAACAAAAGTATTATCCACCCGTCCACATTTGTCGTTAAGGTCCACAGGCACAACAGACTTACTCGAAGCCTCGACACCCAAAACAGGAGAAACAACATTATCCAACCCTCCAGAATCCTCATTAAGACTCAGCCGCGAGCGAGACAAAGCCGAAGCCTTAACACCCAAAGCAGGCACAATAAGAGACGATGGAGCAGTCGAGGGATCGATCTCAAACAAAACAGGACAACAACCCAAAACATCGCTATTGTTAACAACATCATGAGGAATTAATGGGGTCGGAAAAACCCCAACCTCAGCACCAGGCACGGCGGCATCCCCCAACACACCAAAAGTTCCACCAGCCAACGGGGCAGGAGACCCCACAACACCAGGAGAACAAATCGGTGAGCCATGAGTGGGCAAGGCAACAACCACTGCACAACACCAGTATTAGCAATATCACTACTCAAAACCTCCAACACAGAAGGAACAGCGACATTATCAACATTTTCAACACAGTGGGGGACTAAATTTGCGTTCGGGATAGAAGAATCATTAGGAATAACAGCCGATGTAGGACGACAATTACCCGGAGTATGTCCATTACATTTACAGGAAGCATAGAAATGAGGAAATTCATCTAAAACAACCTCCTGAACATAACCTAAAGTTTCAGAGCCTAACCAAACTTGCTGACGATAAGATTTCGTTATATCAAGTTCAACTAAAACACGAGCATTTGAAGGTCGGAAACCAACAGAGGTTGCTTCATTAATTTTCAAAGGCTTGCCAAAAATCTCACCAAGCCCAAAGAGAATCCGAGGGGAGAAGAAGTGTGGACGAAGACGCGGAAACGAAATCCAAATCAAAATAACCGGCGACTCAACACCTATATCCAAGCTAGGCGACTATTTTGTTAATTTCATATAGCAATTAAAAACAAGGTATGATCGGTGAAAAAACACCCTACAGTAATCGAGATCGTTGGATAACTTGATCAAAATGTGAGAGGGATCCAACAAAGTAACATAAACTTCTCCTTTAAGCTTCAAATTGAAGAAAAATTTTAGAATAGAGTCAAGAGCAAGTCTCTTAGAAGGGAAAAAACCAACTAATGAGAATTGAAATGGGACAGCTAAATCTTTGATTTCCTGGTCGGAAATCCATAAAGAAGGCAAACCACGGAACGTAGAAGTCCGAAAATCAGGATAAGAAGGCGTAGAACCAGCAAGTGCCTCTAGAAAAGATCGAGAATGAGAAACCCCTCCTAAAAAACCAGGGTCCATAAGTTTACTAGGCGTCATACCGGCACCGCCGGAGAAAACCAACCAAAATAGCCACCAAAATAAAAGTAGAACATAGGAAAGGAGAAAACTTCCCTGAATCCAGGAGATCACCGGAGGAGAAGCCCCAGCGGGGCGGGGAACCCGGAATAAAGTGAAACCCTAGCATAGCCGAGGGAAAAGTCTCGCCTTGTGTATATGGCACTGATGTTATCTTGAAACATTTAATAAGTGTAATACATATTTTATTATAAACATTAGTCCCTAAACCATCATGAAGCATTTGATAATTATTATGGCCTTAGAAATGTGTACAGTACTGCGACACTAAGGGACTTACTAAGGGGCATAACTACGATCCAAATTTTATTTTTCATTTTTTCATTAGGCAGCCAAATTTAAAATATAGTAAATTTCATAAAATAAATATAATAAATATACAATCTAATCTAACTAAAGAAACAAATATATACAATATTTTAGGTTGCATGGTAAAGAGCACTAAGTTTATAGTATTCATTCATATTATGCTAAATATTATTCAAAATGATCAAATGCTAAGATACTCCAAAAACAATCTATGACCATTAGCTTTAAATGAATGGGTTGTCTTTTTTATCTTGAATTGCTACAACTCCATAAGAATGTACACTAATGATAGTTTATGAACTAGACCACTTACACTTCAATTTTCCAAGAAATATTCTTAATTTAGAGCTATACAGTAATACTTCATATCCACGTGTAAATTAGTTTTTAATATCCTATGATTATACCATTTTTTACTTTACTCTTTATAAATCCTAACACTTTTGTACGCATCTAATCGAAACTTCTAAATTTCATTCAATTGTATATATCTCTTTTCCTTAACATTCTTAAGATTAAAATTTAATTCCTTTATAGATAAAAAATTCTTATGTTCTAATTTTATTGGTAAGTGATAAGATATCCCAAAAAACCAATCTATATGGAGCCATTTTGATAGGAGTCTAAAATGAAATCCTCTGAGCCCACAAAGCATCATCCAATCCAACAGATTAGTCTTTCCTTTTTTTGTGTTTAACATTTTTTCTAAGATTTTCTTAATCTACCTTTTGCTAATTTCAACTTGTTTGCTAGTCCGATGGTGATAATGTCTCAACCTAATGCGACCAGGATAGGTCCTATAATATTAAGCTGTGTTTTCAAATTATTTTAGATTTTTTTGTCAATATTCATTGAAATAAACTACAAATTATAGAGCTACTAAAATATTCAAATACTAAAAATAAACTCATCCATAAAGTTTCTTTCATTTCATCAAAATATATATCTACACTACATAATATATAGAATAAGTATTTGGATATTTAGATATATATATATACACTACATTACATGGCTACAGATCAGAGCTACAGAATTGAAATTTAACTAATCATGACTGTATAAAAATGAAAATAACAAAAATAGCTATGACCTCATATATGATCCTAAACTGTTAGTCCAAAATCTCCTTCCCTTTCCCACATCCTGAAAACTAGAAGCAAAACCACTGTGAGCTACAACAACTTAGCAATCCACAAAAACAAATCTAAATTTTGAAATATTCTTTAATCAAATATTTTGCTAAATATTTAAAAATAGTTAAATGTGGTTTAAATAAATTATTATACTGAGAGATGTAATAAATGCTTAATAGTTATTCTCTAATTTGATCATATATCTTAATCTTTTCATTACATAAATATCACATGCACCTTAAATTAATATCATTTTCTCAATGTTATGTAAGTTAACATCGTATATGAAATGCACTGATCTATGAAATACAAAAATATAGGAAAAGTCTCTACACAATGTATTTATTTTAGAAAATAATAACTCTCATTTTACCTAGTGAAATTCAATAATATTAGAGTTAAATTATTTATAAAATTTGTATCTATCATATAAGAAAAATTATACGATAAAAACTTGATAAATTAGGAAAAATGTATTTTTATTGATTTAGGATAGAATAATTATGTCAAACTCAAAATCATTGAAAATTAAAATGAGATTTGGGTTACTTACAATGATTAGAAAAAAAATATTTGAACAAAATTGACAAACGAAAATGACCAATCATGTCTTTCTCTCGCCTCTTTCTCTCCCTTTCCCTCTCCTTCTCCATGCTTTCACGAGCAAGTCACGATAGTGAGTGGTGGTTGAGTGGCACTACAATAAAATCACATATTACTGGCGGCCTTTTCCGGCGAAAATTTATCATTTTCCGGCCGTTTTAGAATTTTCCGGTGGTTTTCCGGCAGCAAAATTTCCACCGGTAAAACTCGCATAGGAAAATTTTTTCCAGTGATATTTTCCGGTGGTAAATAATTACAGCGGAATTAGGCTGCCGAAAAATAAAATAAAATTATTTTTTTGAAAAAATGGCTCTACCAGGTCGCCCGAGATGCCCTCCCAGCTGCCCAGCTACCAGCCCGCCTTCCTGCGCTGCCTGGAGCACTCCTGTGTTGCCCGCCTAGCTGCTCGAAGACCCCGCCCACACTGCCCGCCTGCCCACCTGCCCACCTGCCTAAAGCCCCACCCGCTTTCCCTCGCCTTCCCGAGCTGACCAGAGTCACTCCCGCGCCGCCTGAAAACCAGCCTGCGCTGTTCACTTGCCCGCACGCCTGCAGCTCATGAGATTCAAACTCAGATTACTTAGAAATTTTTCAAACATCAAACCAAATTGCTACACTGGAAAATACGTTTTAATAGTAAGTTTTTTATATTTAAACCAGATAATAATACAAAATTAAAAACTTATATTAAATTTATTAATTAATTTTATTATGAAAATAAAAAATTAATATTTCATTTGAAAATAAAAATAATTACTAATTAATTTAAGAATGTTAATTAATTAAAGTAAAGTATTGCAATTAAAATTAAATTAAAACAAATTATTAACTTAATAATTAATTAAAGTACTTTTAAATTTACTAGTTATTTAAAAATTAAATTAATTTAAATAATAAATTTTAATTTAAATCTTTTACTTAAATTAAGAAAATAGTTAACTTAAATTAGTTATTTTTTAAATAATTTTGTTAAAAATTTTAAATAGTTAAAATTTTAATCATTTTATTTAAATTATTTAAAATCCTCCGGAAATTTTGAAAAGCCGTCGGAAAATTGACCGTCGGAAAGCCATCAGAAAACTGCAGGAAAATTTCGCTGGTAATAGATGATTTTCCTATAGTGTTGGTTTTAGTGCTTAGGCTTACAATTATATATATATATTCAATTAATGGTATAGCACCACAACATCACATTTTGAAATCTAGAATTATTATACAATAGAGACTCAAATGCCACATCAATAGTTTCAGGCGTCGCTGCACTCTCAAAATTAGCGCTCTATATCATAGTGTCGAGGCTCTCCCCACCCAACTGAATTTCTAATTTCTATATATATATTTTTTCATTTTAAAATACTTAATTTCTTCGGGTTGTTACACATGTAGCTAGCCATAGAGTCCACTACCACTGTAACTCAAGTAGACTCACCCCACATATTAAGGCAGTCCAAGAACTCCATCTAAGAGGTCGCCAACATAGCCAAGGACTCGTTGATAATAGTCTTTTCTAGTTGATGGATCTAAGGACTTGCCTCTATCTACTTGTCCACAAAACACTCGGCATAAGGGAGCTTACCGCGAGGCTAAGGAGTAAAAACATGATTATAATTAATATTTCAATTATTTTTATAATAAACTAAAATTTTAATATTATTAAAAATAACAATATAAACTAAGCAACAATTTAAAAATTCTTTTTTTTAAGTTAATTTTCATATTAATAAAAAGTTAATCCTAAAATCTTCAAAAAAAATTATGTATTTATTTAACTGACTTAAATTAAAAGTTACTAATCAGCAATAATTATTAGATCAAGATTTACTTCTACAAATAAACAAATCATTGACCTATGCATCTCATTTTGATCTACTAGATAAGAGTTTTGTCTATCAATTAAGAAGCTTTGAATTAGGCAGCTCATCTTAGTTTATTTTTAATATTTAGATCAATTAAAGTAAATTTATTCGCACATCATATACGTAAAACTCAAACTAATGATCTTTTGGTTGGAAGTCAAAGCTCTCAACCAACAAAACAAGGTGAGTTGTGTGCTCATTTTGGTCTGTTGATTGAAAACTTTGGTTATAAATCAAAAGATTTTTAATTTGAATTTTAAATATATAATATGTGTGTGAAATCAGGAGTGTAAACGAGTCGAGTCGAGTCGAGTTTTGGCTCTTATCGAGCTCGGCTCGTTAGATAGAAAGCGAGCTCGAGTTCGAGCTCGACAGTCGAGCTCGAACTCGAGCTCGTGTCACTGTTAACGAGCTTGAGCCGGCTCGCAAGCCATGGGCGGGAATTTTTAAATTTAGGCGGAATTTTTAAAAAATTTTAAAATTAGGCGGGATTTTTAAAACTTAAACAAAATTTTTATACAAATATGAAATATTTCACTTTTAAATAAAATTTAGGTGATCATTATTATAATTTTTTTAATATTTAAATGTAATAAATAAAATAAAATTATTTTTAAAAATATTAATATTTAATCGAGCCGGCTTGCGAGGTCACGAGCCAAGCCGGCTCGAGCTCGAGCTCGAGCTCGTTTACTCGAACTCGAGCTTGAGCTCGACTCGCAAGCTCGATAAGCTCGGCTCGCGAGCCCATAAATGAGTCGAGCTCGAGCCGGCTCGGCTCACTTACATCCCTAGTGTGAATTCATCTTTATATGAATTTAATTTTAATGGACTCAAAAAGTAAAAAAACAAAACTCATTGACTTTGTGAGACAAGTTACGTCTCTTCTCTCTCCTTCATGATCTATCAGGATCTGGCCGATGAGTTAAATTATTGGTTAGAGCAGGTTGAGGCATGCACGTTGGAAAGAGACAGAACTGATGTGTCGATCGATGGTTGTATGGATCAGCGAAGGGCCCGCCCATAACCGGAATGGGCCGCTTTTTTTAGCATATTTTATCGCTACCCCCATAAAATATAAATATGCATATATATATTATTTATTAAATGCGAAGAGGCAGCACTGACTGCGACCGCACAGCCTGCGCCCGCCTTCTGCGTGAACCTCACGCTTCGACCTTTTGGCCTTTTTTTTTATGAGGGCAAATTTATGCGTATAAATTATTAAACTAATCATTTAGAAGGTTCATTTTCTTTTTTGAAATATTAAAATGAGAATATAATTTTAAAGAAAGAACAAGTATATGAATTTGTTAGTTTAAGTTTATGAATGTTGATTTTGTGGATAGGAGAATTTTGAGTGCATGCAAGTGAATCTCCCTTTTTTATTTTGATAGTTTCAATTATACTACATTGATTTTAGGATTTAGGTTTTATTGTGTGATAGAATATTTATAACGATTAAGAGAGTTGATCGTCTTGATATTCAATAAAAATCATTGGTATCTAAAATGTGCAAGATTTTCGTGTATAATTTAATGGGGGTAAAAATTATGAGTTTGATGTAATTAGTGGCGGAGCCAAAAATTTTATTCAGGGTGAATGGTTAGAATACATTAAAATAGTTATGTTTGTCGTCTCAGTATCGGATCCAAGAGGAGAATGTAAATAACATACATGATCATTGGAGCTTAGAAGGCATAAACATCTGCCATAGGCGGTCTTCGTATGGGGGTGAGAAAGGAACGATAGGAAAAATGAAAGCTGTGCTTGAGGTCCTGAGTAGCTAGAGAGAAGCAAAGGGGAAAAATAGTCATTGATGCTTTTCATGTGTCCAAAAAAGATGTTAGTGGCTTATTTAGATTAATAAATAGTTTTAAAAGGAAGAATTAAAAATAATTAGAGCAGGTTTTCTCGTTGGCGAACTTGTTGCTCTGTTAAATCACTAAAACAATCAGTGTTATGCCCCTTTAGGCTTTTAGTTTTAGCTTTAGTCACTAAAACAACAATTTCTCATGTTGACCAAAATCTCTTTCATCATTCCATCCACAAAGGAAAGTCATTCCTCCCTCTCACTTTCAATATTTTATCACATTAGTCTTTCTCTCTCTACAATTAAAACATTGCATAGTCCGAGTAGAAGATGGATTGAAGACTTATAATTGAAAAAAGTCTATAATAAAAAAAATGAAAGCTTACATGGGGTTGTATCACATAATGGATGCCCCGAAAGGGTTCCAAAATACAAATTGAATATAAGAAATAGTACACTTAAGAGTAACCAAAGTAGACATTAGAATAATTATTACGTGCTAAAAAAATTATTTAGGTGGTACTTTATGGTTTAGTTTTGGATAAAAATTCATCACGCACAAGACAAAGAAATTTTTAACGTGGAAAATCCGAAAAGGTGAAAAAATTATGGGGCGTGACCTAGTTAAAAAGTCGACTATTTGTTCATATACACGAATCATTTCTTATTTTCTTTCTTACAGATGAAGAAGAATATGACTATTTGGGAACAAAATGTTTGATTTCTCTTTGATAGGGATTGCAAAAGTTTGATATCCACAAGCTGATAATTGAATCCAAACACTACGGTTAGATCTTGGCAGAAATTTGTAGACAGTGGTGGTCCACAATGAGAGTTGATGATCTTCATAAGTAGAGAGAACTAGTGTTGGTTATCGTTGATGGTGAGAATTAGAAAATGCAATGGAGCTCTGTTCATGGCTCAAGTCTTAGATTATAACAAACTTAAAAGTTCGTGAAGGTTGTTAAACCTTTAAAAACAAGCCCGATGCTAATCAAGAGGGGGGTGAATTGATTATTTAAAAAACTACTTAAAGTAAAAATGAAAAGTCTTTTAATCTTTTTAAATATTTTAAAACAAATAAGTTTATCTTACAATGCAGAAGTAGATTAAGTTCACTATAATCAGAAATTTCAACCACACTAAAATCACAAACGAGTGTAAAAATTAAAATGCAGAAAAGTAAAAGAATGAACACACTAAATTTTATAGTGATTCAGTCAAATATAACCTACATCCACTCTCCGGAGGCATCCTTCGAGTACTACACTAAACATTTTAATTATAGGAGCATCACGGCGCTAGGCACTAAAATATAATTTTAATATAAATTTCTACTCCACTCAACCACCCTCCCATTCCAACCATTAGCTTGCCAGGGAAGGAAAGGAAGAGAGGAGGGAAATGAGGAGAGAGAAAAGAGGGAGAATGGGGATCAGAGCATCCGTCAATTCTTTTCAGAGATTTCTTCAATTCATGGTAAATAACTCAAAATTCTACTCTATTTTTTAATAATTTTGAATTTGATAAATTTAATCTTCACTAAATCAATAAAAACATAATTTCTTTTGATCTATTATATTTTCATTATGCAACACTTTGTATATGATAAATATAGATTGTGTACGCATTTTTATTATAATATTAATGAATTTCATTGGGTAGATTGATAGTTAAGATTTTTTTAAGTCAATGAATATTATTTAGAATTCTTGTATTTTATAAATTATTACATTTCATACATGATATTGAATTGCATAGAAAAAATGATATGACGGATGTAAGATAAATATAACAATTGCAGGTAAGCAAGGAAAGCTGATTGTTGATATTATAATTAATATGGGTTGGCTTAAAATATAATACCTTACCTAGGAGGATGGACTGACAGACTTTTCTTAAAATAAAAATTTTTTGGTGTAGTCATGGATGTTAGCTAATAATTAATTGACTGAATTACATCGATGGACAGAGTGACGACTCTTTATAGATTATTGAAAGCTACATATAATGATGATGCATATGATAATGATATAACAATATAATGAATGATTAATAAGATTCATGGATGACATATGAAAGAATGAAAATACCATATTAAAACTACATGTCCTACCTTGCTATTCATAATCAAATTCATGACTTCATTTACATAATAGAATATGAACTGACTGATAGATATAACTGATAAAACTAGCATTAAAGTTATTACAATATGACATAATATATGACATATCAACTTATAGATATTGATAAATATATTGACATAATACATTGATATGATATACTAATGGATAGGTACATATGACACATCATTGATAGGAGTATATAATGGAATCATTGGTATAAATATAATTGATAAATAATTAATATATATTTTATTATATAGCACCTAACATCATGTTAAAGACTATTATTGATTTTCTTATATGTTAACAGATTCATATACTTCTTAATATGCTTTTATTTCTTATCATATTAATTTCTTGATATATTATTATTGATTACTAATTTTATAGTTATGATAATTGTTTTATAATACTTGAATTGAGCAAGCATATTAATTCTTGAGACCTTGCATTGAATATAGTGGTGAGTTTTGATTGCTTGTTGGCATGTGTGCTCATTACGTGGATTTGCTTAATTTTAGGTCGAGGGGGTTAGGGTCCTATGGAGTGAGGCTATTCGAATCTTTAGATTTTTCTTTTGATATTTATGTTGTGTTTTATTCTTTTGTGGTCTCTTAGCTATAATTAATCAGATTTTGATAAATGAATTCATTCAAATTTTTTATTTATATAATTTATTTATTTCTACTTGATTGATTTATATTAATGATCTTATAGAAACTCTGGTAGATTAAATAAGAGATAAAAGATGACATTCTTCCAATTTAGGATATAGGAGATCACATGGACCTTTCCCCTTTATGTCGAGAATTAAGTACTATTTATTGATTTTTTCGGATGAGCATTTTGGTACTTTGAACTAGAATATAATACACTTCATTATACAATTCACATTGATTTCCTTAATAATAAAGAATTTGATAAGCATTTAAGTGCCTCAATAATGTCAAAGTTGAGTGATCTTAGGCTTGTTGGATTCATCTCGTCGAGATGCTCGATTCAACTATAAGTATATAAAATTTGGAGATCATTTAGTCAACAAATTAATATATGAAGTATCTAATTGTGCTTTAAGTGTTAAATTTCATATCATTTAGACTTTAATTGTGTAAATTTTAGTATGTTGAGGCTCTCCTTATCAAGATGTTCAGTTCGACTATAAGTTTGCCAAACTTGGAGTTTTGATATTCATGATTCTAATTTCAAAAGTTTCTAATTTAAATATTCACTATAGGAGAATCATTGAATACCAGCATAATTTCTGGTTGTACAATACCACTAGAATTTTTGGCGATTTTAACAGCGGATTAACCAATCTTCTGGAAGGAGGGATAAGAGGGTGAGAAAAATAAAGTGATAAGGAGGGAGAGAAGTTGAGATAGTGCAATAAAGGGGGAGATAAAGAGGCTTAGAGAAAGTGTGAGAGAGCAAAATAGAGAGAAAGAGAAACATTGAGAGATATTTTTATTATGATAAATTAATTTTTGAAGTTGCATAACAAAATGCATTAACTTTTAGACATTTGTTTTATTTTAGAATTATTAAGTCAACATTCATATGAATATCCAAGAGGTGAGATATTGGATGTATAATAGATTATTACTATGATGAAAATTATTTACAGATAAATTTATTGAGGGAGTTGATAATTTCATTCACATCACATGTCAACTATCTTCATTTAAGTTGAATAGAATATTTTGATGTTCATGCTCAAAGCACAAAAATCAACGGCCTTTTCTTAAGCCTGAGGATGTTAAGGTTAATTTATATCATAAGAGATTTATTCCAGGGTATTAGTTTTCAAACATCACATGGCGAGTATGAGCCATAAAGAGATACTCATATCTATTCATCCACTCCTATAATAATGGACAAATATCATATTAATAGATCATATAAATAACTTATTTTTAATGCAGTAGGTTTGAATTTACGAGCACACATGAAAGAGCCACCAAATCAAAAATAAAAAAAAATTTTGAATTACTATATGCTACTCAAAAATTAATTTGGGATGATTATATAACTCATTTATAATTATTTATTATTGTTACAATGCTCATTCATATCAATACTGAATATAATATGACACGGGAGTGTTTCAATAACTTTATTTGTCTTCCAAAAAAATGAATCCAATGGATAATTTAATCCCCACATATTTATATCGAATAAAAAAATTAGTATCAAAATTGGGTCTCACCAATTAATTTTTGTATGAATGGTTGTATGTTATACTATAAGGATGATACGAAAAAAATTTGTTATTGTACTTGTGGTACGCCAAGGTTCAAATCCAACTTGGGAAAATAATATCATCGGAAGAAAGAAGTTATATATTCTTAGTTGTTTTATTTACCAATTATTCTAAGACTTCAGCGTCACTATTATGAGAATTCTTCTAGAATTTATCTAACTCCATTTTTGTGCATATTCATTCTCTCTCTCTCTCTCTCTCTCTCTCTCTCTCTCTCTCTCTCTCTCTCTCTCTCTCTCTCTCTCTCTCTCTCTAAAAATTGTTATTACCAAATTATGTAAACCACTAAAGTCTCCTACCTCAAATTGAATAATGGCCAATAAAATCATTAAACAAGTTAAATAATTATAAACTATATAATCAAATCTTATAGAAGAGGGATTATCTATGATGAATCCCCACAAGAAAAGTAGCACTACTGAATGAATAGCTTCTTATACAATTAGAGCAACTAAGAAAAATGATAAATATGAAATATTTAAATTTTCAAATTTCTATGCAACCAATGTAATTCTCTACGACTTGTAGGTGAGTGTGTTTGTGGATGAGTGAAATGCACATCTACAGCATAATCATCGATTTCTAATCCAAGTGACTGTGTGCCACACATTCATTTTCTTAGGCAATATATTATCCAACCGATTAATGAGGAAGCAAAAAAAAAATGAACCGGGCATTGAAAGGCCTGTTTCAGCAAATCATATTAGGTCTCTCATATGATTGCAAGATACAATAATCAAGCATAGAAACATAAATCTTAATTTCACTAATAGAGAATCCACATACAATTATATCAAAAATAAGGTTATCACAGCACAAAAAGAAGCTTTCCCGTCGTTTTTGCCCGCCATAAATTTTCTAGTAGCAATTTGATAACCACTTCTAATTCTCATGATTTTGACCACTGCTGCAAACGAGAAACAGTGACGATTTAAAAACCGCCATAATGAATTGCTATGAAAAATTGATTTTTTTAGTAGTGATATGCTAACCACTTAATCTATAATACATTACATTTTGATGGTCACCTTTTCCTAAAAAGAAATAATATTATTTTGCCATTTCCAAAGTTGATACCCTTCACAAGGTTTGGTAAGCCACTATGTTATCATGTACAGTTGATGATTGTTACTAGAGACTATGGTGCACTTGTAACTTTTTACTTCCCAAAGTTTTGCTTTAGCAACTTTATTTATTTGGTGGATGGTCTCAATCAGAAATGGAGGTGAATTCTCGTTCATGCAGTTGGCATTAATGGGGCCACAATGTCCTCAAAAGTGTAGTTGGTCAGTTGGTGCTTCATTACTCTTTAGATAAATAATTTCATAGTATTGCATTTTATGTAAATTATTCACTTGGTTATGAATTTCTTCTTAATTTACTTCTTTCTCAAAAGAAAGAAAATGATATGCCATAATTTTTATTAATATGAAATTTGGTAATAGAAATGCTATTTATATATTGTTCATGCTCCTTATTATAGGGGTGTCAATTTCGGGTCACGGGTCGGATTCGGGTCGAACCCGAAACTGACCCGGCACTAATCGGGTCAACCCGAACCCGACCCGTTTTTAAAAACGGGTCGGTTTCCTGGACCCGAACCCGACCCGTTTCGGGTCCGGGTCAACCCGACCCGACCCGAATGACCCGTTTTCAACCAAAAAATTGCTAATTTTCGTATAAAAAACGGGTCAATCTCACTTTTCGGGTCAAAACCGAGTCAAAATCGGGTCAATCTCGGGTTGGCGGGTCAAAATCGGGTTTTCGGGTCAAAATCGGGTCACTTTCGGGTCAAAGGGTTAACCCGAACCCGACCCGATTTTTGAAACGGATCCAAATGTTGAACCCAAACCCGACCCGTTTCAGGTTCGGGTCGTGTCAAATATTGACACCCCTACTCCTTATTACAAAAAATACCCTTTCAAAATAGCTCAACAACTTATATGGGTTTATTAATTTCATTTTTTACTTCTTTGTAAGATTTGTTTAGACAAATGGTGAAAATAGATGAAACCAAATTCAAATATTGCGAACGAAAACAATAACACGTAAAGTGTTTTGTACATATAACTCAATCGATGGCTATCCCTATGATCACTGATGCAAAAAAATTATATACATATTTCTCGTAATGGAACGTAAAAGTAACAACCTCTCACTGTTAAGAAAAAATAAGTTCAACCACAAAATAAAATAAAATCAACCAAACAATCTTAATGAAATAATCCAAAAATACAGAGATCTTTAACTCGATATCTATAAAATATTTTTCTTTATATGACAAAAATCAGGCTCTATATCCTAAAAACATCTTGATTGCTTAGCTAATCTATTGAAGCTCAGGACTACATGCAAACTCAACAATAAATGCAATCCCCAAAAAAAAAAAAAAAAAATTTGGTATCTTATGCACTATAATGTAGTTATAATCATACATAAAAAAATGTATTTATATAAATTTTTTAATTTATTATAGGTGTTGCAAAAACTAGTGAACTTAATCAAGCCTTAAGCTTGACAATTAATGTTAAGAAAGGCAATAACTAAGCTTAACTTTCTAGCTAGATTGGCTAAGAAAATTGACTAAGTACTAGAGATCCAGCATTGAGGAAATAAATTTGTTTGTTATAGCAAATTAATACTAATATTTCTTTATATTTTAAAATATTGAAAAATAAATAAATTATCTCATGATAGAATAATGCATATTGAGCTCTTATGACTGGTTTTTTATTGAGGGTAATAAAAACTGTATTAAATACATCTTTTTTTAATTTTTTTACACAACTTTTGCTTTTGATGGGCTTCATACATGGGCTATTTAGAGTGTTCGGAGAGAAGCCCAAACCATAGCTAAATAGGCCGATGACACTTAGAGCAAAAATAAATGATGATGTACCTTAAAATTTTAAATTTATTTTAAAATAAATTTAATAAATAAATAATTTATATTGCACTTATCTCAAAACAGATCCAATAATTTTAAAAGCTATCTTCATCAGAATTTTCATTAAAATATTTTTACATATTTTTTTTTTTTTTTTTTTTAATTATTAGTGATCATAACTGATCAAAAGCAAAGTTGAAAGTATGTATTGATATTATTAAATGTTGATCTCCTGATAATAAAGATGCAAACATGGATTGATCTTAAGGAAATTGCATTCAACAAATTCAAGATCTTTGTTTTGAATATCTTGTAGATGGTTGAGATTGATTTAATTAAGGTTTCATTTGCTACGATTTGTCTTACAGCTTTTCGAAGCAGCTTTTTAGTTCAATGCCTTTCCCCTCACAATCCAACCTTACCGACCACTCCTCGCCATGTCCAAGTGTTTGATCATGGTTAAATCAACTAGATTTTGGGTACAAGTTTATCAAAGACGACTTTAACTTCCCAAAGCTTTTGCGATCTCTACGAACAACCAATTTGCATGTCATTTGTAGAATTGATATTCTTTTGGTGTGATGAATATCTTACATAAAAAATGGAAGTATGTCATATACACTTTCTAGTGACCCTAAATTTGATATATATGCTTTCTTTAAGTTATTTTGACTCATGCATAACTCTTATAGATATATTGTCAGTGGCATAAATTATTTTCAAAGGGAGGAGTAAATCAATAAAATTTTAACTCATATCATTCTTGTTCTTTATCAATGAGAATTCCAATCTATAAAACATCCTAGAATTGTTCAAGTTTATCAAACCATTGGATTTTGGCCTATCAAAATGTATTGTAAGAATAAATTCTATTTACTAATCAAAAGCTTCATCCACCTAATATTATGTTTTTTAAGTGTTTAATTTTAATATTATTAATATGTAATAAATTTATCTTGAAATTTTGAACAAATGCAATTTTTTGTTGGCTATCATCCGTCAAACTTTTATTAAAATGAGAAGAAAAAATAATTGGGTGAGCATTGTGATTCATATATTAAAAAAAATAAGAAAATAAGAAAATAAAACTTTGATTAATCAAATGAAAAGAAAATGAAAGTTTATTTTCATTACGGATTTATTTGATTTGAAGAAATTGAAAGATATAAGTAAAATATAATGAAAATATTAATGCTAAAAGATTAAAATTAATTTACACCCACTTGTTAAGTTTATGAAAAATTAAGTTGAGGGTTTATTTCTCTCTCTCTCTCTCTCTCTCTCTCTCTGCATTATTAGATTAGATGAATAAGAAATCATTAAGATATAAAAATGAAGGTACCAAGACACAAGTTATGCAAAGTACTTGAAGCTTTATTTCTCTTTTTTGGGTCAACTTGTCAGGTTCTAGTTAGACATGAAATTAATCTTATTTGAATATATTTAATTATGAGTTTGACCAATTTATGTATGAGTCAAAATGTTAAACTAAACCATACTTAACCTTAGCCACCCAAACGTGGCCCATCTATATGGTTTTCAAGTGAATACGACTTCAATAGTTCAAATATGACCCATTTAATCCTATTCTTATGTATGTTATACTTCACATCTAGTCAACTAGAGTTGTGTAAGACCATAATTAATAGGGTACGTTATATCAATTTATATCATGTTTTAGCTAATATGTCTAATTTGTGTTAATTTTACTCCATCCAAATCTATCTAACCTAAATCCAACCCATATAATAATCGTGTCTATAAGAACCTAATTTCTTCTAGTTTGATTTGTGTCAGGTTATAAAGTAGAGTCATAAGTTGACATGTCTATGCATAATCAGCAATAGAGCTTGTCTTAGCCAACCTATTAACCTCTATAGTTGAACAAACATATTTTATCATCAAAATTGTAACTTAACAATGGGAGTTTTTGTCAATATCCATTTTTATCAAAAAGGATGTGAAATAGAAAGGTAATTGTACTAATAAATACCATAAAAAAACATATTTATGAACAACCGAAACCTGAATTCAAATAACCAAAGACAAAAATAAAGACATAATAGCTTATGGACACAATAAAAAAAAAAAAAAAACTTTTAACTAAGACTTTGTTTGAAATGGCTTTTTTACTATTTCTTAAAACAGCTTTTTAATACAAAAATTAAAAAAATTGTACTGAAAAGCTGCTTTAAGAAGCAATAAAAAGCCATAATAATCGAAGCCTAAGTAAAAATATCAAAGACAGAGACTTCTAAAGCATCTTTTTAATGCAAAAATTTGAGTTCAAAAAATATTTGTACTAAAAAACTGATTTAAAAATTAACAAGAAAGCTGTCATAAATGAAGTACTAGCATGAAAGAATCTTAATCCATGAAAAAATCAACATTATTGCTGGCCATCAATTATCATCACCCTCAATCGTAGTCGTATTTGCTGCCCATGAACACCTGCTCATGCAATATAAATTAAAATAAAATAAAAACTTATGTAGGATGCCAAATTTGTTTTTTATTATATATTAAAATAAAAACTAAATAAAATAAAATAAAAACAAAATTGAAAGTAATCTCAAACTAACCCTTAAGAGGCTATCTTCATAGGGGAGAGCAAAATACCCAAAATGCAATTAAAGAAAAAAAATAGAGAGAAACCTAAAACGACTAATTGAGATCAAGCCAATATGACCTGTTGCATTTTAAACCGCGGCTAGATTTAGGTTTTGTTTGGAACAATTTTCTTACTATTTTGTATAACAGTTTTTAAGTACAATTTTTTTTTTGAAAACAGATGTAAAAAACTGTCCCAAATGAAATCTTAGGCTTCGTTTGGGGCGGCTTTTTTATTGCTTTCTAAAACGGAGTTTTAGTACAAATTTTTTTATTTTTTTATTAAAACTCCGTTTTAGAAAGCAGTAAAAAAGCCGTCCCAAACGAAGCCTTAGTTTTACGATTGTCTTCCCTAACAAATCGAAAATCATTGCAAAAGCCCTTTGTGGTGGACAATAAATATGATGGTCTTGCAGTTGTTCCATGATCGTTGCATGCCTTTTTGTGATAGTTAAAACTGCTGCAATAGCCTAAAATAACTATTGCGGAAGTCTATTTTCGTGTAGTGCAACAACTTTGAAGTTCATTTTAATGTAATTTGAAGCATTATAAGCTGACAAAAAATTTTTTGACTAGAATAAGAATGGCTATGGAGAAAACAGAAGGAAGGGAATAGTACTGGCTTGAGGAGAGTTCAAAAATGGCGGCTAGTTAAGGTATCTGAGCTAGCACGACAACGGCTAAGTCACCATAAAGATTGCTTATTAATGTTGAAAGCTGTATGGATAAAGACATATACGCCTCATTTAAAAATTCTTATGTTACCAAATGTTTGGTTTCATGCAATATTTAGAGGATGGGAGTAAAGAAAAGTAATATATGACGGTATTTAGTACATAAAAAGTTTATATATTTATTATGAATCCTTTAGGATTCAATTTCGTAACTTTTATTTACTACAAGAAATTCATGAAGTTCTAAGAGAAATTCCGGTAGAATTTTTAGTCAAAATTTCCGGCAAACTAATCCGCTGGAATTTCCCCTGGTGTTTAGTTCATGTAGTCTTTTTTATCCGTCGAATTTTAGCATAAGAAAATTGATCTAATTTCCAGCTGATTTTTTCGCCGGTGAGTCTTATTTTGTCTCATCTCGTCCTCCCCTTTCATTTTCACCTTCTTCTCTCCCAAACTAAAACTCTCGCCTCTGTTCGCTAGTCATCGTTGTTCTAAGTGATTTATAGCTCTTTTTTCGTTTTTTCGAGATTTGAGAAGTTAAATTTGTTCTTTTTGCTCATTTTTATTTTTAGATAATTTGAACAGTTAGAATACATCCAATGTTCATATTTGATTTGAATTAACTATGTGGTTTCCTTACATATTAGTTGGGTTAAGTTCCATACCAGAATGAGGACAAAAATTTGTTTGAGGGACATTGATTTGTGCTTTTTGAGAGATCAGAATCATAGAATTTAGTACTTAAATAGGTTTCAGGGACATTGATTTGAGCAAAACGCTTCATTAATAGATTTTTCATATATGTGGTTCTATTTTATTTATTGTTGTTGTTATTAGTTGCATGAGCATGTACTGTATGGTATGATATTATTAGTGCACTCACTTAATTAGATATAATTAGAGAACTTCCTAGGTTATTAGATATATTGTATGGTATGATATTATTAGTGAAATCTCTAGTTTAGGCCATACACCAGCTTAACCTAAGATGATCAACTAAACTCACTTAAGGGTTTATCAGTAATTATGTAAATTATTCTTTGTTCTCTACGATCATTAGATTATATTATTTATTTTTCTATGATTATTTTATTTTTAAGGTTGTTAATTCAAAGTATGTATGTATATCCCAGAAGAGATGTCTTGGATGTATAATAGAATATTACCGAGATGAAAATCACAAACAAATGAATTTATTAAAGGGGTTGAAAATTTTATTCATATGGCATGTCAACGTAACTACCTTCATTTAAGTCAAATGAATGTTTAAATGTACACGCTCAAAGCATAAAAATTAAGCTTATCTTAAACCCAATGATGTTAAACTTGATTTATATTGTAGGGGGTTTTTTATCACAAGATATTGACTTTGGACCTAATGTGGAGAGTATGAGTCATATATAGACAGTCAATACGGTCCCTCCACAACTTCAAGAACGGTAGAGGAAGACTAAATTAATAAAACATATGAAGAAGTTATTTTTGATGCAACATGCCTGGATTTAAGATGACATATAGAAGAGTCATCTAACATAAAAATGTATGAATTACTATATACTACTCAACAAACCAATTTAGGATAGCTACACTACTTATTCTGAGTTATCAGTTGTAGTTAGGATGTTTAGTATTAAAATTTTAGTTTTCAAACTTTGTTTGATAGTTATAAAAATAGATTATTGTGTTAACGGATGTATATAGTACAAGGACAATTCATTAGGGATTATTTGTCATCATTATAATGCATCAAAGTTTAAACCAAATTCATTTAAAAAAAAAAAGCGAAAGGATATGTCAATCAATCGGTTGTCTTACTTGCCCATCATTCTCATATTGCAACATGTATATGCATCTATGAGCTCCGTTACACATATGAGATGGAATAACATTTATATGCATATATGAGTTTAGTTAGAAGTAAAGGCTTAGAAATACTTTGATCGTAATCCCCCCCCCCCCCCCCCCCCCCCAATCTTCCTTCAAAGTTGTGTATGACTACACCCTACATATTTCTGACACTTATCAATCCATGCCCACATAATTTAAAAGCAAAGTAGATGTGTTCTTTCAACCTTTAATCAATAACTTAAAATTGGTATGGAATGATGGAGAAACTACATATGATATCTCCAACAAATAAAATTTTGCATTGAGGGCAGCATTACTTTGGACAATTGGTGACTTCCCAGCATACGGTATATTTTATGGTTGGAGCAATGCAGGCAAGCTAGCTTGCCCATATTGCATGAAAAATACTAAATCGTCACTTTGAAGCATGGGGGCAAAAATACTTTGTTTGACTGTCACCAAATGCTCTTACCTACAAACCATCCATTCAGGCAAAATAATGATACTTTCACTAAAATAAAATGGAGATAGCACATCCTCCACTATGGTTAATCAGTGAGTAAATATTTAAGGAGTAAATTTCATACCCACGATAATTAATTCTCCAATATTAACTATTTATAAAGTATATGTGTATAGAGTTACTCACAACTGGACAAGGAGAGCATTTTATGGTCTTTGCCATATTAAAGAACAAACTTGATCATACATACTTTAGATGTGATTAATATGGGATGTGTGGCACTGCGACATTCAATTTTTCAAGAACCTGGTTCTGCGAAGCTACCTTTCTAATGCAGTTGCGGCTTGGGATGTGTTTTTGCTTCAGCACTCGCAAATAGATAGCATGGCATTGTAATGTTCAAAAGTGATGCCTCAATTGTGTTAAATGTAGCATAAAGGTGGTGTTTCCTCTAGTGTCACAGTGTTGAATGTTCCTTTATATTTTTTAATATTTTTAGCTATTTATGTATAAAAATATCTAAAATAATACAGTTTCACTTAAATTCAAACATGATAAACATTACATAATTTGCACTTATTAGTAATGCATATAGAGAATAATATTTTTAACAATGTGTTCAATACAGTGATGGACATTATGGGTAAATATAAAGATAATGTAAAATCTAGGCTGGACTAGAAGGATATTTACGAGAGAAAAACACTTGAATTGAACGAAGATGGAAATAGTAAAATTCTAATGCTAAAAACCCCATTCACCTCCACTTTAGAGCAGAGTTGAGCAATTTGTGAATAGGTGTTGAGCCTAAAGCTACCTGATGGATATGCTTCAAATCTCGATAAATGTATTGACATGAGATCGGGGTGATTGTTTGGATTGGAAAGTCGTGCCTGTCACATCTTCAAAGAATATTTGCTTCCACTACTTTCAATTCAATTCCATATTCAATTTTAAAATATTTAACCAAACTAAGTATCTTCTTTAAAGACTTATGCTCATCAAGACTAACTGAAGAAGCTTTAGTTCATATTTAGCATAACATCTTTTTCACTATGCAAGCCTGAGAAGATATTTTTTCTTGGATTTTTTAACTCCATGGAGCATATGCCCATGTATTTATCATTTAAGGATAGAGTTGGTGAACCAACTCAATATCGACTGATGTATCCTTTTGAGAACTAATTTGTACCGACATAACAAATCAAATTTTATTAATAATTTATTATTTCATAATCATACATCATTCAGATATTTAAATAGACTTAATATTACTATAAAGAATCAATCACATCTCGAGGGATCAATATGTGAAACATACTTGATGTATGAGACTACCTAATTTTGCTCATACTACTTCGACACAAAGTTACAATCAGCAAATAATATTGTACTCAAAATTTTGGTAATCTAGATATATGTCAATCTACCAATAATACATCAGTATTCAACGGACGTAGCGAGTTAGTAGATGCTTGCATTATGTGCTAATTGACATATAAGGAGATGAGTGTTATCATGTTGACTGCTTAATTATGCTAAAGTTGAGTCATATCTCGAGTATGTTTGATTTAATATTCCATTCATTTTATAGACTCAGACAAAGAGACCCTAAATTCAAAACTTTTGCAGGAATTTTAGTAATAGTCTGACTACATCACATCATTAGAGAAGGAAAAGAGAGTTGAATCTAAATTTTCAAATTGATTCAAAAATATGGTATTGATTTTGATAAGTTATTTCTTTCTTATTTTCATAATTAATTAACTTAGTGAAAATGATAATAATAAAGCCACACTTTAATTATGCACTAATTAGGTCCACAATGAAGCCAGAGATATGCAAAATCAATGACTAATGAATCTATCTTGGAAACCTATGAGAGTAGTAAAATATTGGCAATTTTTTATTATCAATGGTTATAGATTTCAAACCAATGCTTGGTGTGAAGGTTGAAAAATAGAAAATTGTGTTATGAAGGTTGAAAAATAAAAAATTGTGTTATATATAAAAGGGAACAACAATACCAGTGATGACTATAAGAATCATGGGGTCTTACAAGAAGTACTACAGTTAAAATATCCTCGTGAAGATAACAACTTATATATTTTTAATTGTGATTGGTTAGGTCTAGTGTAAAATAAATAAACAAGGGTGCATCCACTTTATGATATCATAGAAGTAAAGCGAGAGGTAAAAGATATGAAAAGTGCGTCCCATTTATCATTACTATCCAGACTAGCCAAATCTTCTTTAGTAATTAAGAAGATCAACTCGTAGTTATCAAGACTAAGCCTAAGGGCATTGAGAATACCACATCAATACCAACAACATATTAAGAAGATGTACGTCAAATTTTAAGGAGCCATCTAATGATGGAGAAGATCAAATTGTAACTAATGAGACTGGTCTGCAGTTAGAGGAGGTAGACTTAGACTTTAGGAAAAATGTTGAAAATGATGTTAATAGTGAGGATGTGGTCTCATCAAATGAAAGTAAATCACCTAATTATTAATAATTAGAAGATAAATATGTATTTTTGGCTTGCATTCCTTTTTTTACACATTCATTTTTTTTACATCTTATTATCCTTACAACATAATAATTACTTTTATTTTTCTTATACCACAGTAGTAATAAAAACATATTTTTCTTTACAGCATAATAATAATTACATTTTTTTCCTTATAGCACAGTAGTAATAAACACATATTTTTTTCTTACAACATAATAGTTGTTAATTTTTTTTCTTATATCATGGTAGTTGTAAACTAATATTTTTTCTCTTGCAGCATAGTAATAGTTAACCACTTCTTTTTCATAGCACAGTAGTCATAAATGCAAATTTTTTTTTTACAACATAGCAATAGATACTACTTATTTCGTGCATTTTTAGAATTATACTAATTGTTTATTTTATTTTTTTACAATGGATTCTAGCAGTGATGAGCCCTCCATGCTATCAATCACAAACACATTTAAGTGCAAGAAGAATATTGGTGGATGATCTCGTATGGGTGGATGTACTGAAGTGACCTCTTCTTCACAGCATGGAAGGCTCTGTTCTACAATAATTATGAATTCAGCATATAGTGTTACATTGCGGCGCCAAGTTGGAGAGCTAAGACACTAGGCCACTAAAAGTATATATATATATATATATATATATATATATATATTGTTGGTGGTGGTCATTGGCATTATTAACCATCAGAAGGTGCTTTGGAAACTCTGTCCAAAGTTGGTTGAAGATTCTCCTCATTTTGGAGAATAGGAGTATATTTATAATTTTTATAGTGATATTTTGGTAAATTCAACAAAATATCCTTTAATGAAATTTGCCTTTAAATATTAAAATAATCCATATAATTATCTCATTCAAAAAGTAATAAAATTTCAAATTAAGAAGACAGAACTACTTTGAAATGAAGCTATATATATACATATCTCTGTCACTGTTTTGTAAGTAATTTTCTCGCTAACATTTGTCTGTTTTCATGACTTTCTAATTAAAAACAGTTCAGACGACTGCTCCACACTGATTAATACATCAGATTTAATAGACAAATGATATCAAAGTTGAAAACTATGAATACAGTTGTCAACTCTCGATGTGATACATAACAACTCTTTGACATCCAAACTATTATGGGAACACTATATATTTTCAAAGCTTTTGAAATAGAAGAGAATTGATAACTATATATGAACGAGAAAGTCGTGTGATGATAAAAATTGTTGAAATAGTGAGCTGCATAATCCCAAATAGGATGTGAAGCAGTAGTTTTTGAACCTAATTAGTAACAACTATTAAGAATTCGTTTTGGATGGCTTTCGTATTACTTCATAAAACAGCTTTTTAGTATCAAAATTAAAATTTTATACTAAAAAAATTGCTTTAAGAAACAGTAAGAAAGACATCTCAAATGAAACATAAATTATTTTTTTACCATTCAACAAATAGAAACACGAGTGTTACATTATGATGAAGAAAGTCATATGTTGGTGGCCTTAGCTGACACATTATGTCGTCTCTTTTGTCGCCACCTTGCATTCTTCTAATTTCTACTAATTCTACATGTCTTATATCCTGGCCAATGTTCATGCTTGTTGTTGACATCTGCCACCTATTTCACCTCTTATTACTGATCTCGGGTCCATTCTTCTTTGTCTTGGTTGATTTTTTTTTTTTTTGGTATCGACTGTCCCTTCTTCACGGATTATTCTCCCACTGTGATGTCATATTCCTAGCTAGTGGTTGTTCGTAAATTTTCTTCGGTTTTGATGCATCTCTTCGGTTTTGATGTTCTCACATAATATTTTTTTTTCTTTGTTACACAGAGAGAGAGAGAGAGAGGAGAGAAAGAGAGGAATTCTTTATAAATAAATAGGTTGACCTGGATCAAAGTTGTATCCTTCCTTTTCTAAAACTCTGTGTAGAATAAGCACATTTAATCAATTGACATTGACCAGTTCACCAACATGTGCATCAGAATTAGACTTTTCAGAAAGCTCTATTTTAAAAGTCAATTGTGTGCGCTAATAAAGAAAGATAATATATATATATATATATATATATATATATATATATATATATATATATATATATATATATATATATATATATATATATATATATATATATATATATATATATATATATATATATATTTTGATGTGCTAAACTAAGAACCTTTCTGGTTATAACTTATAAGTGGAGAGAGTTGCGTAAGTTTAGTGTAATTTAGCTTATTTATTCAAGCTTTGTACGTTGGGAATGAGTCTCACAAGTTTGCCTTCCCTTTGAAGCTATTCTATGAGAATTTTCCTTTTAGTTTGATATTACTATTAAAATAGGTTTTACTCAAATCATTATATTATTATAATCACAATCTTTTACAAGTTATGATTACTTTCTTTATGACAAAATTTTACCCTTTCGTAAATAAAGGCTACTTTTTTTAGTAATAGATAAAAATTAATGACATGCCCATTTAGGATAAATTTTTTTTACTAATTTCTAAAGCATTTTTTATTTAAAATTTTTACATTAAAAATATGTTTAAAAAGAAATAAGAAACATGTCTCAAACTAAATCTTAATTTGCAATGAGTAGTTATTTATAAGCATTGGACTAAAAATTTTTAAAATCATATTGTTAAAGTGGAAACAAAAAAAAACATTGAAGATTCAAAATAAGGATAAGTAATTTACCAATCACAAATAAAAAGTATAGAAAAATAAAACAATACTATTAATGTTACTATTGCACCACTAGATATTCAAAAAGGGGCAAAATCTTATGTGTGGTCATCAGACCATTCGGAGAAGAATCAGGATATGCCATGTCACTGGGTATATAGCGGTACACAGCATCGTTACACAGTAAAATAGTGATGTGGCTTGTCCTAATTTTCCTCAAGACGGCGTCTAATGACCGCTCGTAATAATTTCTCAAATATTAAGGAGAGACAATATGGCAATTAATATTTGAGAGTTTAAACCAACATCAAATGCATATAGTATGTGCATCGTTTAATTATGATCAACAACTGGTTATCAAAATCAATTGCAATGAAATATTAGTAGCAACAAATTAAGCCTTGCAAGTGTTGTATAATCAGATCAAATTCTTGCTTTTCTAGCATTTTGTTAATTGTATATATTGTGAACGTTATGTCAGTCATAAATCTCAAGTCATAGCACTAATTTTTCATTTTTGTTGTGGATATAATGCGACCCTCCCTCATGCTTGCCCTAAAAATTTTGAGCTCTTTAGCATCTAATTTTTCTATCTCCTTCTTCTTCTTGATTCTGAACTCATCATTCTCCTCCAAATTTTTGGCTTGATTCCAACCTCCTCATTTTTCCTTCTTTCTCTATGATCATGTGGCCAATGCCCTTTTATTTGTTCTCATTCTTCTAGCCTTTGACCTCTCTCTTGCTATTTTTCTCTTCATCTCTAAAGCCTCCTCATTTCTCTGATGGCCGGGACATCTTCATGTTCATAACTCACCTTTTTTTGCCTGTTTGTCTTAAATATCTCTTTATAATTTGTGCATAAAATTAGTTGTTAAGTTACATAAGTCCATGCATGAATTTTGTTTCACATAAGATAAAAGAAGTATTTTCAATTCTCTGTTAGACTCAAGGCTTACACTTTAGTTATTCAAATAAATCAAATAAGACAAGCCCAATGACATCAAATGTAATTTAATCCAAATTCAAATAAGTCAAAAGTAAGCACTTGAAGTGCAACTAAAAATTTATGGGGCATGTATTGAATAACAAAATAATCTATATTTTTCTCATACTTATAGTCAAAATTAGTGTTCAAGAAATCCAAAGAGCAAGTAAAAATTGAAATAATAGTTTATAATCCAAAAAATTAACATGAGAAGTCTAATTGAGTGTAAATTTTTTGTTAGATTTATTAAAATATCACTCTAAAGTCATACTCTCGACGTTTGACATCAATATCATTGCAAACAACTACGATCGTGCAACGGCCATTACTCGACTGCTATCTCCCATCTACCATTGTCAAACCAATGTCGCTCGACCATCTTAGCTCGTCCACCATCATTTGACCACAATAATCTAATTACTGTAGTTTGACCACCATCACCTTGTCACCAATTCCTATGAGCATTATCTGACCAAGATCATTACCCTTCTATGTTTATCCAATATTCTCAGATAAATCAAATGAGATTAGACTAATATTGTAACCTAAATTTTATAATCTCGTCTTTTTCAATTGAGGAGAAGAGTAGACCGCTATAATCCCTGACAACATAATTGATCATTTAATCTAAGGCTTCGTTTGGGATAACTTTCTTACCACTTTTTAATGTAAAATTATTTTTTTTATTTGTACTAAAAATGTGCTTTATAAAATTGTAAAAAAGCTATCCAAAATGAGGCCTATATCAAACTATATTGCTTTTTCCATTTTTATATCCTTCATATAAAAACGCTTGTATATATTTTCATCACTTGTTGTTTGTAGGTGCAAAATATCTTTGTGCAAAATTAGAAGATAGATTATCTCTATCATCATGAATTTCCTAACATATAATAATAATAAATCAAATTTAAATTAAGGCTTCATTTGTGACAGTTTTTTGACTACTACTTCTTTCACTATTTTCATGACACGTTTGTACTAGGGGTGTCAATTTCGGGTCACGGGTCAGGTTCGAGTCGAATCTGAAACTGACCCGGCACTATTCGGGTCAACCCGAACCCGATCCGTTTTTAAAAACGGGTCAGTTTTCCTGACCCAATCCCGACCCGCTTCGAAACCGGGCCAACCCGACACGATCCGAATGACCCGTTTCCAATAAAAAAAATTGTTATTTTTCAGGTCAAAATGGGTCTAACTCCTCTTTTTCAGGTCAAAAACGGGTCTATCTCCTCTTTTTCGGGTAAAAAATGGGTCAAAATAGGGTCAATCTCGGGTTGGCGTGTCAAAATCGAGTTTTCGGGTCAAAGTCGGGTCAATTTCGGGTCAAAGGGTTAACCCGAACCCGACCCAATTTTTGAAACGGGTCGAAATGTTGAACCCGAATCCGACCCGTTTCTGGTTCGGGTTGACACTAACCCGAAATTTTCTGGTCGGGTTCGAGTCGGATTTTCGGGTCGTGTCAAATATTGACACCCCTAGTTTGTACTATAAAGCTACTGTAAAAAGTAATAAAAAAAAGATGTTCAAAATGAGACCTAAATCAACCTAATTTTAAATGAATAATATCAAAATTGATGTAAAGCCATTAAAGATTCGTTTGGGATGATTTTTTTACTGCTTCATAAAACATTTTTTTAGAGCAAAATTTTTTATTTTTATAATAAAAAACTTCTTTAAAAATTAATAAAAAATCCTCCCGAACTAAATCTAAAGAACAAAAAGATCCAACTTTCAACTTCTAATCATGATTGTTGCCAACATACTAAGGCTAAGCTTTTTTGCTTTAAGCTTATTTTATTGTGTACGGCGCTTCCATAAAAAAATTAACAAAATATATTTTTGAGATTTAATTTATATTCAATAAAAAGAAGAGAATATCATATACTTTTTCTTAGAAATTTGTGGTCGGATTTTCTAAATATTTTTTTCTAATAATTTTAAGTTAATTTAATTATAAGTTCACATAAATTAAATATAATTATAAATTCATATTCTCTTAATTAGAATTTAGAAGTTTGAGTTCCAACAAATAAACTAACATAACTATATATTTATTTTTTATAAAATTTTCTCAGAATAAAGTTTTATTATTTATTTTCTTATTTATTTGCATCAGACATAAAAGCCCAATGTGCCGGCACAGATTGAGAATTCGATTACCGGAAGTGGGCCCAACAGCCGCGTTGCTCTTTCGCTCGCCGCGTTGCTTCTCCTGCCCTTTCCGCGTCCGCAACACGGAATACAACCGTCACACCGCAAGCTGGCATCAGCTACCGCGCCAAAACCCGTTTGCTGTTGCGTTTCTGCTTCGAATTTCTCAATTTTTTATTGAACTTTGAACAAATTTAATCTCAAATTAATACACAGATATCTATTTGTTATATCTCAAATTCAAAGTCATGTGATTAGAGTAAAAATATCAAACTGATTAGAGGTATAAGTCGAGTATTTATCTAATCAAGCTAAGTTTATTTAGTTCTTACTGAGTTCCAGCTTAACTCGAGCTCGTTTACTAAGCTCGCCTTAATTAGTTGATTAGGAGTTTTAGCTATCAACTAAGAGGTATTGAGTCTGAGTCTTGCATATATGTTGTGTGTGCAAGCTTTAGGCTTTGTTTAGGACGGCTTTTTTACTGTTTTCTAAGACGGAGTTTTAGTACAATTTTTTTTATTTTTGTACTAAAACTCTGTTTTAGAAAGCAATAAAAAAGCGGTCCCAAACGAAGTATTAGTCTTAATTGGCCTAAATGTCATAATTGGCTATGTAGCTTATCTTGATCTCTTGGTTGGGAACTTTGGCTATCAACCAATACGGATTGGTTTCTTAACCTACATATATGATGTGTATGTGAGTTTATCATAATTGTCCTAAATGTCTCAAAAAAAAAAACTCAACTTGTTAAAAAATTTATAGGCTCCAGCTCGTTTTGAAAGCTCAAGGTTAATTGAATTATTAAGCTCAATTTTTTAGTTTTAAATTAAATTTTTATTTTTAATAAAGAATTTAATTTAAAAATATTAAATATCTTACATAATAATAATTTAATTTCAAATATTATTCATTGAAATTAGGTATATTAATCTTAAAATTAATTCATTGTTATTGCATGCTAGGAATTTGCAATAATAGTGTATATTCTTAAAATTGATTCATCATTTAGGATATTGAAGTCACTATTTTACCTTGCCTCTTTTGCTAAGGAACTAGTTAGAAGATTTTTAGAAGTATCATTAGAGTCATCATCCCCATTATACACCAATCTTCCCAACAACAATATTCTCATTTGGCTTAAAGGATTCTTCCATAGCCACATCATATAGTTAAGGACACAACTATTTATCACCTTCTACCTCTTTCACTTGTTTCAATCTTCTCCATGTCTAATGGGGACACTTTTGATATAGATTTGCTATAGATATGTCATATATGTGTTTCTCTTACTCTTTACGTCTCCTCATAAGCTCTTAAATCAAATAAAAACTTTAAAAATGATTAAAGCTTCATTTTGGATGATTTTCTCGCTCTTCTTAAAGCATGTTTATAGCACAAAAATAAAATTTGTGTACTAGAAAAATGCTTTAAGAATCAGTAAGATAGCCATCCCAAATGACAACTACCAATAAAACTCATTTACTATAAGACAAATTATATCAAACCTATTTATATATTTCCACATATAATCATATACATTAGGTAATTTTGTACCAATAATATTGACCTTCAAGTATAAATAGGAGTCCGGTGATCTTACACGCATGAATCAATATGATATTTTTGACCAAAACTCAATCCAATTGAAATCTCTTTTAAGATTCATGGTCGAATTCACCCTCCATCAGATTTCATCAAAATCTCTATTTTCCTCTAAGGACATCTACTACGAAAAAACTTATTTTCTAGTCAATATTGACATATCAAAGAGTAATTCATCTTTAACCAAACTTCATTTCAAACACGAAAAAAAAAATATTTTATGTATATTCTTTCTCAATATTTTTTTTTCTAAAAATAATACATTCATGAATAGGTTGACGTCAATATTGAGGTTGCACTATTCAAAACATGAAAATGTCTTTCCAAATATCATTCGGCTAGACACTCGTGCGAATTGCAAACGCCCGAATGACGTATAGTTCGAGATACCCTAAACTCTTCAAACCTTATCAAATTCCATAATATAGTTATAATATATTTTGAAAATAACATTGAATCCAACAATAATACTTTTGATTAAATTATACAGATGAAAGCTTTTAAGCTCCTTAATCTACTATCAGTTGAGTGTGATATATAAATAATATGTATTATATTTATCTCAAAATAATTTGAATAATTTTAAAATTTATTTAAAAGAAATATTGAAATGTTCTTACGTTAAATCACAGCAAATTCCAAGCTGGCAATCACCAGTATGATGAGCGGACGTTAATAATAAAACAATTTATTCTAAATTTGTGTGCTCATCTCTGCACATATGGCTTAATATTTGCATTTAATAAATAATTTAGAAATTTGGTAGCGTGTGATATAATTATTTGAACGTATATAATAAGCTGTAAATTTTATTTATTTGAAGGGATGATCTGAGCCGTCCATCGAGTGTTAGCGCTTAGCTTGGTCAATGAGTTGTTTTGGAGCTGTTGGAGAGAGCAGTCGGATTATACTATGAGATAAATTTTTTATTATTTTTTAATATAAAATTTTTTAATTTAAACAGTTCTTATATTAGAAAATTATTTTGAAAAATAGTAATAAAATTATCTCAAATAAGAATACGTTTAAAATTATTGATTTTATTTAAAATTAATTAATAGTGTCAAAATGGGATAATAAGCTTGGTTCGTATAAGACCTAAAATTAGTTTGATCAGAACAGAATTGACTTAGACACAACCTATTTAATGAATGGATAAAAAAAGTGGATCAAAGTCTTAACTGAATTAGACCACATAGCGGGTTTTAACGAAGATAAAATTATAATTTATCAATTATAGATATTAAAAATTTTAATCAAAGTAAGAAGAGCATATCAACAAACAAAAAACTTAAGCAAAATAATTAAACAGGTTACTATTGGGTCATGATCATGTTAGTGAGTCAACATGAATCTAAGTTGCTAATCATATAGAGTGAAATTCTTAGCCAAACCTTTTGAATTTGCTTTGGTGGAGAAATTTCCTATTAAGCGGTCTGATTTAGACTCTATCCGAAAATTTTTCTTTAACCTAAAACTGTCCGACGATTTCTCTGTCACTGTGCTGGATCAATCAAACGTTCTGATTAAGCTCTCAAATGATCTTGATTATGGAAGGATTTTCGCACATCGATCTTATTTTGTGTTTGGTTGTTTCATAAAAATCATCAAATGGTCTCCTCTTCTTGATTTGTCGGAGGAATCCCCAATCGTTCCTGTCTGGGTCTCTTGTCATGGTCTGCGCCCGCATCTTTTCTCCCCCCGAATCCTGTTTGGTTTGGGATCAATCCTTGGTCGACCTATTCAAACTGATAATGCAACTACTGTGGGTTCTCGGCCCTCAGTAGCTCGTATTCTTGTAGAATTGGATATCTCCAAATCTCTCCCTGATTCGGTTTGGCTGGGTCCGGAGAAACTAGGTTACGTTCAAAAAATTGTTTTCGAAGGTTTGCCTAATTACTGTTTGCATTGCAAGGCCGTGGGGCATAAACAAAAGGAATGCATTAAGCTTTTCCCCAATCTTTGTCCTGTTGTCAATGTCGTTCCCTCGCTGGCTGATCCGAATCCTAATCCTGCTGGGACCTCGGTCAATCCTATTACTTCTACTATTTTCCCTCTTTCTACTAGTGATATGGTTAATGTTGAAATTCCTCTGGCTAAGTGAGTGATGGATTGTGATATTAATGCTAATGTGGTGTTGGTTGGGGGTTCACCCTCTGTTTCGTTGGGTGAGCCTGGTGCTATATCTGGGGTTACTCTTGCAGCTAGGGTTTCTACGATTGGGATTTCTCCGGTCACGTTACCTGTTGTTTGTGAGGTAGATCGTGCTGGTGTGGTTGAGCTTAATAAATTGGTTGTTTCGTCGCCTGAGTTGGGTGAGGAAATTTTGCGTTCGCCTGTGAATGAATGCCAGGGTACTTTGGCTGTTGTGGTTTCGGGTTCACCTGCTATTTGTGTGGGTGTAAATGCAGAATGCTTGCGGGTGGATAATTTGGATGGTCTTGCGGTAGGTGCTAATAATCGTGTATCTGCTTCTTTCGATGTGGAGATTGGGGCACCGGTCTCTGATGTTATGCATAGTGCTTTGAACTCTAATGTTTCTTCCTTACCTGCTGTTGTGGAGCGGTCTTCTGAGGCTGTTCTAGGTGGTGACGTTGTTAGTAGTGAGATTAATTCAGGTGCTGGATTAGTTATTCCTAACTCGTTTGTGGATGTGCCAGTGAAATTAATTGAGACAAATGCTTTGGTTTATCATGTGTATGATAATTCTGGGTTGGATAAGCGTGTTTACCTTGATTGGCTTCATTGTTCATCGGATGCTGAATCCGATTCCGCTTCGGATCATGGTGGTGGTTCGGACCCTAGACATGATTTCAAAATTGTTCGTGATCGTCCGGTTTTTGCCGTTTCTCATGGTAGACCCCGTGGGAGGGGTAGACGGGGTCGTTAGTTTATTTGGCTTCTTTTGTGCTATGTGATTGGTTTATTTCAAGCTGATTCGTCCGAAGATTTTCTAGTTGGTTATGGTTATGACAGGCGATGATATGGCCGGGTCTCGCTCCTTGATGTTATGAATCCTGGCAACCTTTGGTGCTTAATTTTGATGCCTTATGCTAGGCTGTTATCGTAACGTTCATCACCAAATTGGAGGGTCGGTGCGTGGCTTCGGGGGGCTGGAAGCCTCGGCCAATTACTGAGCCAACTTTTTCTGATTCATTGTATTTCTTTTATTGTGTTCTCTTTGTTTTCAGCCTCTTGTAACCTTATTGGTTTTTTAATTAATAGTTCTGTTTTTTAATATATATATATAGAAAGAGAGAGAGAGAGAGAGAGAGAGAGAGAGAGAGAGAGAGAGTGAAATTCAAGGCCTAAATTTGACCGGCTTAATAAATGGGTGAATTAGAGTTTAAATTTTTGACTTATTTCTAGGTCAAATTATAAGGCTAGATTTTTTATTAACACCTAAAATTAATAATTTATACCAAGAGTTTATAATTTATTTCAAAATAAATTGATAAATATTTTTTTATCATTGGTGGAGGATACTATTAATTAATATTTATTTTATCATGATTTTTAATATATTTAATGTTATCTAATATCACATAATATACCAAAATACAAATATTAATTTTTACATAAATTCATCTTCTAAATATTTGAAAAGATCTATCCTATCAGATTAGTCATAATAGGAAAATTCTTAATCCACCATTAATCGTTAGTTATGAGACTTTTAGATAGAAAAAAAAAATTGATCAGAATATTTTGATCATAATATAACAAAAATAAATTTCAAAATTATTATATTAATTTTGAAATTAATAACATATATTATTAATCAATAAAAATTAAATCATATTTTTTTAATTCAACAAATTTTTGCCCTTCCAATTAATTAAAATTTTATATAATTATAATTATTATTAATTTTTTTAAATTATATAATTAATTTTAGCTGAAATTTTTAAATATTTCCTTTTAATTTTTAATCAAATTGACCTTTATCAGCTGGATAACAGAACAAGTCAGCTAAGCATTTTCGATCATCACTCACATTCTTTTTTTTTTTTTAATTTAATGAGTGCACTATGGATTACTAATCTTAATTATTATTATTATTAATTACTTAACTTCGCCTCAAAACCTCCCCCCTTTTATAACATCCCCCTCAGCCCCCAGATCCCTACCATACGCTTTCTCGTTACTCACAAACTCCGGCGATGGCCGATCAAGTTCCTCCGGTACCTTCTCCGCCGTCGCCATCGCCATCGCCATCGCCATCGCTGCCGCCGCAGGGGGAGAAGCTAGGAATGCCCCCGGCGGATCCAATGCTGAAGCCGTCGCCACCTTCAGCATCCTTCGTTATCCAGCTCCCCAAAGACCAGATCTACCGGATCCCACCACCGGAAAATGCATACCGCTTCAATTTCTATACCCGCCAAGCAGCCAAACGCCAACGTGGCTCCTGCAGCCGCTGCCTCTTCTTTTTGTTTATCGTCCTCTCCCTCATTTTCATCTTTCTCGCCGCCGCACTCGGTATCATCTACCTCATCTTCCTCCCAAAACTCCCCTCTTTCTCCATCGATTCCCTCTCCATCCACAACATCAACCTTTCCTCCTCCGCTGCCGCCTCTCCGGAGGTCGATCTCACCATCCGATCCGCAAATACGAACAAGAAGATCGGGATTTACTACCGCGACGGCGGATCTGTCGTCATCGATTACTCCGGCGAGGTTTTAAGCCGAGGGGCATGGCCGTCTTTTTACCAGGGTAAACGGAATGTGACGGTCGTACAAACGGCGTTAAGGGGCTCTGGTATCCGTTTCGCTGATGATCTGAGAGGCAGCCTGACGGCGGCCGTGAAGCGCCGCGAAGTACCGTTAGGGATCAACGCGGAGTTGCCCATGAGGATGAGGTTTGGTGCCGTTAAGATCTGGACGATTACCGTTAAGCTACAATGTGATGTAACGGTGAATAAACTGACGGCAGATGCCCGGATTCTGAACGAGTTATGCAGGGCCAAAGTCGACGTGCTTTGACGGAACGTTAATTGGCGTGGAATTGTTTATTTATTCTTTCCTTGGCATATAATCTTGGACAGATTCGCCATTGGGCGATATAAATTAGCAGATATAGAATACGACGAGGGTTATTTTTGGTATATAAGTATTTATTTTTGAGAAAATATATTATAAAAAATAATTGTCAAAATTATATCTTTAACCTCCGTTAGAAGTTTCTCTTCCCATGTAATTAATTTTTTTAGTACATTGTCAAAATGCATAAAGGATTCATATCAAAATTATTTCCGCTTAGGAGAAAATTTTATAAGATGGCACTGAGATTGCAATGTTTCCTGGTGTAAAATATTGTCTATTAGATGAGGATATTAATATGGATGAGTGGTTTTATATTTAGATATTGATGTTTTATTTGTGACATCTTTTTTATTGCTTTCGAAAAAGGCTTTTTTGTACAAAATTTTTTAATTCTAGAAATTTTTATAGTAAAAATTTATTTTAGAGAGCAATAAGAAAGCTATCTCAAACAAAGCCTGAATGCAAAATGAGTACATATGTGAAATGGTTAAAGTAGCTCTAGTGATAAATAGGGGTGTAAACGAGTCGAGTCGAGTCAAGTTTAGACCCTTATCGAGCTTGGCTTGTTACATGGAAAGCTAGCTCGAACTCGAGCTCGTCTAACTGTAAATGAGCTCGAGCTGGCTCGACAGCCATGGATGAGAATTTTTAAATTTAGGCGGATTTTTAAAAATTAGGTGGGATTTTTAAAACTTAAGTGGGATTTTAAAACTTAGATAAAATTTAAAAAATATATATGAAATGTTTAACATTTAAATAAAAATTAGGTGATTATTATTATTTTTTTCTATTTATATTTAATAAATAAAATAAAATTATTTTTAGAAATATAAATATTTATTCAAGCTGGCTCGCGAGCTCACGAGCAGGCTCAAGCTCAAGTTCAAGCTCGAGCTCATTTACTAAACGAGCTTGAACTCGAGCTCGAGCTCGACTCGCAAGCTTGATAAGCTCGACTCACGAGCCGGCTCGGCTCACTTACATCCCTAGTGACAAATAAGATTAGACAGAATTGTTTTAGATGATTTGGTTGTATAAAATATCGACCTATTGATGACCCGAATAGGAGAGTGAGTTAAACTTAGAAAGTATTAGAATTGATCTTATATTAGATTTAAATGAGATTCTAACTCTTAATAGGACATAAAAAGGGAATTCATTGTGCCCTGTTAAAAATTATATTCTCATTTAAATCTAAATATAGGAAGTTAAAAAAAATAAAAAATAAGAAAAAGAAAAATAACAACTGGAACGCAACAAATGCCATCAAAGCAGCCAAAGAGAAGTACTCGAACGAGAAATTTAGAAGAAAATCCGCGAAGAAACAAGCAGATAGCTCCCGTCCAAAAGGAACGCCTTGGACGCTGAAGAGCCTGAAAATGAAGGAACGAAAGAATCTTCATAAGAAAAAATTTTTAGATACTTTAATGTAACAGTGAAATCTAATTTTTATAATCATCACTTAAAAGATTTTTAAATAGAAAATTAGCCCACAAATCAAATATTATTCTAATTTTGAATTAAAATAAAATGAATAAAAATAATATTTTTGTAATTCCATTTGAATTTTTTTAAATTTTGTGTATTTATTATTATTTTAAAAAATTATTTGATTTGCAAAATTTATAAAAGATTTTTTTTTTTCATTTAAGTATTAGAATATAGTTTCTAAACTTTATATTTTTAAAGCTAAATAAAAATTTTTCAAAAAATTTAAACTATTTGATGATAACTTCAGAAGTAAGCGGTCTTATATCCCTCTCATCTCTTGAAAATTTTATTGGTCTCAATTTCATTTTGATTAGAGATATATATTCTCTTTCTCTCTTTCTCTCTCTCTCTCATTTGTTTGATTGGATGAAAAAGGAATGCAAAGTTCATTTTTTAGATAAAGTAAACTTGCCAAGTTTTGAGTGAAAATCGTTTTCACCGCAAGCAACCTATAACAACTCAAATTCTTAGCTATCGAGGTATTGTCCGCTAGTCTAATGGTCTTATAGTTTTATCTCGTTAGTGTAACTAAGGAGGTCACCCATCCCAATATTACTCTAGCATTAACACACTCATATAACCCTGGAGTTTCTTAATGAAATTACGATCATTACACTCAAATGTGCATTGATGTTTATGATTTTAGCTTCTTTATACTTGATGGATTTCACAATCTTCCTCACTTTAGTAACTACATTTCACTAACATCTTTATCCTAAAATCATTCTCCATACAGATAAGATTTTAGAGGTGTATGGCCTCTACAGTTTAAAGTGGTGGCCCCTGCCATTTAGTACTTTGTCCCATATAAGATTCTAGAGATGACCCTCATAGTGTAGCTCTTTATCCAATATAACACTTAATTCTGATTTTCTAACTAGTGTAATGCTAACATATCAAACTCTTTTTTTTTTTTTTTTTTTTTTTTTATCAAACTCTTAATTAACTATTGATGTATTATCTACTTTAGCCTAATGACCTCACAGTTTTATCATATTTGTAAAACTTCTTAGCTAGGAGTCACTCATCCTAGGATTGCTCTAGCATGAGTATGTTTACCTTGGAGTTTTTTAATGAAATTTCAACAATTACAGCCAAAAAGTACATCAATGTTTAAGAGTTTAGCTTATTTCTAGTGAAGACATTTCACACAACCTCTCTTGTAATGCTGTCAGCCACTGCCACTACCATCCATCGCCGGTCACCACTGTTAACCGTCGCTGTCATCCGCCAATGTAGACCACCATCACCAACATCGGTTGCCATCTGCCACTCTAAGTTCTATTATATATGCCTGAATGTTTAACAAGACCATCAGGAGAGAAGGTATTTTGTAGGTCAATTATTATATTTTGATTGTATAAAATGAATTTGGGCTAGAATATTTATACATGAATATATATATATATATATATTCTAATAGAGAAGATTATATACAATAATTCAAAATAATATGTCATAACTTACAATCAATAGACAAAAATTATTGTATAAGAATTTTTAAAAATTCATATTTTGATTTTTTTAATAAAGGTGATGCAATGATATCTTGTCCAAAAGATCATTCAAAATCAGGTGTGTGTACTGTGTCATCTTGGATCTTAACTCTTTGAATGTAAGTCAAATAAAAGATCCCTCACTTTGATACCATTTGTAAGTTGAAGGCACTCCACAATAGGGGGTGAATTTTATGCGGAGCTCTACGACACTTATTTATTTTAAAAATCTTCCCAACTTACGGGCTATTTGTTTGGCACCACCGCCGCCATTTGCCACCATCCACCACCACCGTTATTCATGGTCGCCATCATCTTTAGACTTTAAACCGTATTCATTTTATTTCAAACAAAAAAAATCATCTGAATTTAATTGCATTCTTTTTTTTAGCCGACTAAATATCCTCTTAAATGTCTTTCAAATAATATGAGATATAAAAAGTTAAAAATATATAATAATTAAAGTTATCAATGAGTCAAACAAAATAATGAGTCTATCAATTTAATGAATGCATTTGGATACACTACCATATGTATAGGGAAAATTTTGATAAAATATGTGATACATTAAAATCTAAGCGATTAATTTTATGCACAATAATATTAATGTATTGCTCAATAATTATTACATAAACTTATATTCAGTTAAACTAGTTCTTTCACAATTAACAACACACAAATATATTAAATGATGTAGAATAAATTGATTTAAAGATCCACTAAAAGAATTTTTGTCCTATACAACCTTATAAAGGATATATGGCGGTGATATAAAGAATTATGCACAAGAAAGAGAAATGTATTAATTAAGTATAATATTTAAATTTATTAGGATAATATAAATTGTTACTAATTTATGTTAAATTTAATATAAATTATTGTTAATTTATGTTATATATTTAGATAAATTTTACAATCATAAATTATATATTAAATTCACTAATCATCCATGTTAGATTATTTATAATTAATAAATAAATTAATTTTTATGTTCAAAAAATAAAAAATAAAACAGGTAAACAATTAAATATAATTAACCAATAAAATAAATATTATTCTCCTTAATAAAAAAATTATGTTTAAAATATATAATGTATGTGTTTTGTAGTAAAATATTTCGACTAAGTTATTAGCTAGTCTCACGCACATTACTTGAGAGTTTTATTTTATTTTGTTTATATAGCTTTCTTATTTTCATGTGTTAAGAGCTCATATGAGATGATAGGACCATGTTGATATGTTGTCCTGTTGTTTAGTTGGTAAATAATTATTACAAAAATTTAGGCTTACTATAAAATTAAACTATGTTATATTTAAATTAATTTATTAATTAATATTCAATTATTTATATAGGATATCAATTGAATTGGCCGGTTCTCAAGACAAAATCTCAATAACCTTATTCTGTTCAAATGTATGATCACTATAATTGTCTCAATAACCTTATCCGGTGATTTCTCTGTCACTTTGTTGGATCAGTCAAATGTCTTGATCAAACTTTCGAATGACCTAGACTATGGGAGAGTTTTTGCGCACCGTTCTTATTTCGTTTTTGGCTACTTCATGAAAGTAATCAAGTGGTCGCCTTTACTTGACCTGTCGAAGGAATTGCCGATTGTCCCTGTCTGGATTTCTTTTCCTGGTTTATGCCCTCACCTTTTCTACCCTCGGATTCTCTTCGGGTTGGGGTCGATTTTTGGTCGTCCGATTCACACCGACAATGCGACGGCTGTTGGCTCTCGTCCCTCAGTCGCTCGCATTCTTGTTGAAGTTGATATTTCTAAAACTTACTCTGATTCCATTTGGCTGGGTCCGGAGAAACTTGGCTACGTTCAAAAAGTTGTTTTTGAATGTATGTCAAATTTCTGTCAGCATTGTAAGGCTGTGGGTCATAAGAAATCGGAATGTATTAAGCTTTTTCCTCACTTGCGTCCGGCTGTGGATTCGGCTCCATCGCCGGTGGATCCTATTTCTAAACCCGTTGTGACCTCTGTTAATCATATTATTTCTTCTACGGCTCCTCTCTGTGATAATGAAGTGGTTAATGTTGAAGTTCCTTCGGTTCTTGGGGTTTTAAATTGTGATATTACTGATAATGTCGTGGTGGTTGATGCTTTACCCTCTGCTCAATCTCTGTTTTGTGAGCATGGTGTTGTGGCCTGGTGTTCTAATGAGGCTGGGTGTTTTAACGAGACTGGGAGTTCTCCGGGCACATTAACTACTCGAGTAAATGTTAATAATAATGTTGTTGAGGAATGTCGTACTGTTGTGGTTGAGCCCGATCATTCGAATGTTCCGTCGCCTGCGTTGGGTAAGGAGGTTTTGTGGCTGCGTGATAATGAAGTCTCTGGTGGTCTGGGTGTTGAGGCTCCGTGTATACCTGTTGTGAATGTGGACATAAATACTGAGTGTGTGCAGGTGGATACTATGAATGGAAATTCGGTGTGTTCTAACACTTTTGTTGATGTCCCTGTAAACTTGGTCGACGCGCACACTATGGCCAATCGGTTGGGTGTTAATTCTGGTTTTGATATTAGGAACCATGTGGATTGGCTGCATGGCTCGTCTGAATTTGAATCTGAATCCGATTTTTCGAATTGTGGTTTGGCCTCTCATGATTTTTATGGTGGATCTGACCCTGGAAACGAATTCACTCTGGTTCGTGATAGACCTGTGATCTCGGTTGCTTCTCGTGGAAGATTGCGTGGGAGGGGCCGGGGAAGAAGATAATTTTTTTATATTCTGTTATTGTTGCCTTTTTCTGTTTCTGTGGGATTATTTTACTGATTTTTTTGGTCTTTTTGGAGATGCGATGGTTTATGAACTATGATGTGGCTAAAGCTCGTGTCCTCGTCGTCTTGCTGGTGGCAACCTTTGGTGATATTCCTCGAGTTGGTGGGTTTCTGGGCGCTTTATTCACCTTACTGGATGGTCCGTGCGAGGCTTCGGGGATGCTGGGAGCCTCGGCTGATTACTGAGTCCTGATTTGATTGTATTATGTCTTTTTTCTCTTTTAATTTTGCTAATTTGCTTATGTAACCTTTTCTGATTTTATTAATATATTAGTTTTGTTTTGGATTTGGAAAAAAAAAAACTATAATTGCTTTACACAATAGCATCATCACCATAATTGCTATTGTAAGAGTAAACAGCAACTAATAGATCGAAACAATTAGCAAACCATATTAGATGATATACAAAAATGAGTCATGCATTAATCTCTTAAGCTCATAAAGTCAACAATCTCCTTCTGCTTGATAAAATATTCTGATAAGATAATAAAAATTTTATATATTTTGAGTGATAAACTCTACCAAAACTTTTATCCATTCAAATTCAAATAAAAATGTATGAAAATTATTATTATTATTTCAATCTTTTGCTCTAATTCTTGTCCTTATGTGGTTTGTCTGGTCATTTCTAATGTGTTAGAACTGTTAAAACACAATCAATTCATTAGTCTCTTAAAAAGCTGAGAATATGAAAAAATGAGTGGTTGGTTTGTGTTAGTCTGTACACAGCTGTATTAAATATTTATTTGCAACTTACTAATTCCATATGGTTGAATTACATGAGTCACACACACACCATGAAGCTATAAATGTTGAAGGATTTAAGAAAATATTATCTAAATATTATAAATATTGTAATATATGAGACTGGCTGTCTCATGTCTCAGCTTAGAGCTGTTAATCTTCCAGTTTCAAACTATTACAATCCAACTCAGAATTTTCTCAATGACATTTTATCGGAATTTAATACCTTGAATTGGCCGGATTATATATATATATGTATATATATATTCAAGAAACCTTAAAATTTGATTCAAAGTTGGGATCTCAAAACAGGTTAAGCGGTCAGGTTCTAATCCAATTCAACATGGACCTGATTTGAATACGGTCAAATTAAACCTGACCTATTTAATAAACATGTTAAAAAGGTGAACCCAAATCTGACTTGCGGGAGATTCGAATGACCCAAATACAACCTGATCGATGACATGTTTTGATTAAAAAGAAAATTTTATAACTTATCAACTATAGAGTTTAGATTAATTTGCCAAAAATTAAAAAATTTAAAAAAAAGTATAGCAACATGCAAAACAACTTAGAGAAAAACATTAAACGAGCCACTATCATATTAAAATTGGGTTGAAGGTTAACCCAATCCCAACCCTCTAATTAAATGAGTTAGAATTCTAGACCCCAATTTGACCCGTTTGTTAAACAGGTTAAACCTTAAATATAGATTTTTCTAGTCATATTATCGAGTCGGGTCATTTATTGACATCCATATTCCAAGCTTATTAACATATAAATATGTGAAATTAAACTTTACTTAAAATATAATTGATTACTATAACTGAAATCATATAATTAAACTATAATTAATTACTCATTTTTTCGCATATATATAGTTTGGTATGAATATGTGCAAATTTTTAATAAGTTGGCAAGAGGTTTTCAGACTCTGACCCACTACAATACATAAATAAATTTATGTTAATCTCTTAAAATTTTAAATAGAGCTCATGAATCATAATTATTATTAATTAGTTGGCTAACAACTATGCTTAAATTTTTATGTAATAACAAACATTCATAATTGTCAATTACTGCATGCCTTTTCTTACAAAATTAAGCTCTATAAAATAGCTGTTATTTAATATAAAAATGCAATCAAACAGCTGAACGCGAAGGGAATTGCTTTCATAAATTTGACATATGAAAGGTTAATATGTAATATATTTTATTGTAATATTTAATAAATTGGACTTTTTAATAAACCTGACAAGTATTAAATGGAATTATTATAATTGTATTTTTATTTTAATCTGCAAGTGCCACAAACAGTTGTTATATATGTAATTAACACTTAATTACCACTTAATTACCGGCTTCTAGTTTTAATTACCTAAGCTACAGGCTCCTAATCCCAAATGTCAGCTAGGCTGCATTAGACAGGTCTTGTTGGTCAAAATGAATCGAGTTCAAGGCAAGTTGGCCAACTAAGGAGGATCTATTTGGTACATAGAAGAAGGTGCCAAAAAATGTAGTGATATCACAAGTGAGTTCAGGCTGGTAGAACCATTCAACATAGCCCTTTTTCAGCACCAAGATCACTTAGAGTTGTTAAAATTATTCTCCCAAATCTCGAGGCTAGCTGCTTGCCCAACTCGATAAGAGATTTCGCCGAACTTGTAAAATTACTTGTCAAACCAAAACAAAGTTGTTAGAAGCTTACTTTTTTTTTTAACAAAACTAAATTTTATTAGAAACAAGATCTAATACAGAACACCGCCAAAGCACAAAAATACATGGGCCATCCAAGGAGGTTGCCAGGCATGGGCCATCCAAGGAGGAAGGAAGCATCAGACCGTCACCTGGTTGCCAGGCATGGGCCATCCAAGGAGGAAGGAAGCATCCAAAAACCGAAAATCCAGCAAAACTGAAACCTCCACCAAGGTTGCCCACCAAGCCCAGGCCATCAAAGGCGCATACAGAAAACATGTTTCATCATTGTCCAGACCCCAATTCTGTGCCGCACTTAAAGCAAATCCAAAATAACCAACAAAGTCAAAGCCAGGCAAAGACCAAAAGGAAAAATCATTTCTTTTTTGCCTTACGATTTCTAGACTTATCATTCTTTTACTTGGAACGCAACAATTCTTAGGGTTTGTTTGAGACAGTTTTCTCATGATTTTGTTCTTTAAATAACAATCATAATTTCATTTGGCTATTATTTTTTTATCAATTCCTTACTGATAGAAAAATGTACTTTACAATTAGAGTAGCTAAGCTATTTTACTCAAAGCAACATCATCATAACAAACTTTATAAAATATTGCAACTATATCAAACATAGTGTAGGTGAAGTCGATCGGTGGTAACTTCACTTGAACTCGTCATTTGAACTCATCATGTGTTCTTTATGTAAGTATAATGCTTTACAAAATAATTAAGATCATTGATTTTGCAATAAGCACTTACTAAGCATTTTCATGTATTTTTACTTATATTGAACACATGTAATATTTTCATTACTATTATGCTATGACCCAAACCTATAATATGATATTAGAGGTTGTGTTAGAGATGTTGGTATCATTGGCATTAGTCTTAATACTTCTTAACAAATTGCAAAAGCTCAACCTCCACCGAAGTTCATTTTGCTGGTTCTGAAAACTTTCAAATGGAAGTCATATGCAAAAATTATATTATCATGATTGAGTCGATGATTTTTTACTCAATGCAAGTAATGTTATTAGATGTTGATTTCTGTACACAACATTCAAAAAGGCATTATTGAGATGGTTCCAAGGACTTTAGCCTTGAAGCATTACAAGTTTTATGAATTTCAAACAACTTATTACAAAACACTACATGAAAATATCAATTTCCATCGGTCATTTCCATCATAAAATGATCAAAATCAATCAGGAATTAGTATTTTTGGTAGATTTCAGATAGAAAATCTTCTGTGGTTAACTTATGTCTCAGAAAACTATTATCGGTGCAAAATAATCCGCTGAATTATTTTCGGCGGAAGTAATTCATTGGAAAATTTTCAAGTTAAATTTTTTACCAAAAAAAAAAAACTCAAATTTGGCTCGAGTGGACTAGCCTGAAGCCCAACAACCACATAGCTTACCTAGGCCATCCGCCTCACTTGCCAACCCAGCAGGGGCGGATCCAGCTTCTTTTTTCAGGATGGGCAAAAAAAAATTTTTTTGTGGGAGATGAGCAAAGATGCTTAGAATTGCTAAAATTAGAGCAAAAAATATTTTTGAAGGGGAGGGGGGGGCAAAATACCCAAAATATTTCAAAATTTCCTCTCTAAATATTAAAAAAAATAAATTTGGATATGCATTTGCCCACACTGAGTCCTTGGTGGATCCACCTATGCAACCCAGGCCAACCCGCTCGCCTACCCGCGACAGCTACGCTTGCACCATGGTTCAAAGTTCAAAACCCCACCCCTTAGGAGATAAATCCAGCACCTAATCATGAGGCCGCTTAGCAAGATCTATTTAAAAGGCTACTCTGTTTTATTTAAATTATAATATATAGAATATTAAAATTAATTATTAATTAAAAATTAATTATTAATTAAAAATTAATATTAATTTTTTTGAAAGATCAAAATAATTAGTTTATTTATTTTAATTTAATAATAAATTATTAAATTATTAATTTAATTTAATAATAATTATTTGTAAAACTATTTAACAATATTTATTAGATTAACCAATTGATTAATTTATAACAATCATTTTTCAGAAAATTTTAAATTCCTTAGGAAATCCATTAGTAATCCACCAGAAATATTCCGTTGGAAATCTGTCGAAAAATTCGTCAGAATTTGTGACTGATTTGTTTCTGCCTAAAATTAGTTTTTTTCTTATAGTGAAAGTTGTCATTGCATAAATATCATTTTAAATCTTTTAAGCCTTGTTAATTTTTAGAAAATAATTTCTCCTATTATGATGACCATCTTCCTCATCTTCAAAATAAATCATTAAATTCAAAGTTAAAGATTTCATATAAAAAGAGATATTTGACAAAAAAAAATTAATTTAAGAATGTTTCATTCCCATTATAAATTTATAGCCATATGGGAGTAAATATCAAATTTTAATAATTTTAAATTAAATATATTTTCAGTAAAATATGTTGTTTTAGATTACTTCTTTTAAATCGTGCAGATACAATTACATATATATCACATGAACCTGTATAACAAATGATCCTTTAAAATCATAAGTAGTGAATTTGTCTGAAGGTCCTATCCATGAAAGCCCAATCCTTATAGGTGCGTCCATTTACGGCCCGATAAAAGCCCACTGTTTTTGAAACGTTTGCTTAGGCCCAAGACAGTAACCCGTTTTTATTATTTATATTTATTTTATCCGAACCATCTATTTAAAAATATTTGAAAATGATTTTTTAATGAGTATCGGTGTTTATTTTGGTTGATTAATGAAATTAATTAATATGACATCTGCTGTAATAAATTAAAAAATCTATTATTGAGAAAATTGCTTAGAAAATGAGTGTAGATTTATAAAAATAAAAATTGGGTATAGACAAGATTTTAATTGGAAGGATCACCAAAGCATAGAAAATGAGTGTAGATTTTAAAGAATAAAAATTGGGTATAAGACAAGATTTTAATTGGAAGGATCACCTAGCCAATTATCCTGCCAAAAAAGTTTTGTTGAATCTAAAGTTCCATCAAAGCTTAATAAAAAAATGTATTGATCATGTCTTCATAGAAAGGATCACAGGAAGAGCCCCAAGAACTCCAATGAATTCTCCTACAATTCTCGGTAGATTCCCAAAAAAATTTATTCATGAACTATTCAATTTTGGAGCAAACCTTCGTAGTGGGACTAATAGTTTGAAGCAAATAGATAGGCATAGAGCAAAGAAGACTTTTATCAAAATCAACCTCTCACCCATAAATAAATATTTTAATTCTCATGGAGGAAGTTTACTTTAAATATTAGAAATAATTTTGTTAAAAAGGAAGGACTTTTTCTGCCCTTTATGAAGAGGTGTGCCAATGTAGTAAATAGGTAGAGATTTATTACTAAAGCCTGTGATATTTTTAATGGAATTAATATACCCTTGACTCGTGTTTTTACCCCCAACAAAAGTACTTTTTTGCTGATTAAAATCAAGACCACCTTCACATTCAAACATTTTAAGAAAACGATGAATAATTTTGTCATTGTTAATATCCCCATTACAAAAGAAAATGGGGCTATTAATACCCTTAGTACTAAAAGCTAAACTTCTGTAAGGTGGGAGACATTGAAGCCACCATTTATACTATAGGCAAAACTTTTGTAATGAGAAAAAAATATGATGAAGACCTCTTAATAAGTACTCAACAGCAATAATGTAAAGCGCAAGAGAGTATTATCAATAATGATCAAACTATCCATCTCAACTCTAACTCAAAACCTACACAATCATTTTCACATAATAAAACTAGGACTTGTTTCTTGTTTTCTTGCCATTCAAGTTATTCCTTATCACTCTTAATCAATTTAAATTCGTTAAGCAAATTCTTCATAAAGATGGAATAAGTTTATGCAAACCTATTTTTTAATTCACTTCCATTTAAATATTCCATTTACATTTCATCCAACACCTTTTTTAAGATCTTGAGCATTTCTATTAGCTAACTAAGGCTTTATATTGGATGCTTTTTTACTGATTTTTAAAACATTTTTTTAGTGAAAATTTAAAATTTATTTTCTAGCTAGAAAGTTATTTTAATAAGCAATAACAAAGCCTTTCCAAACAAAGCGTAAATCACTTCAATACCTAATTATCACTAGATTGGACATCTCTTTTACTATCAATAAAGTATACTAATATATGCATCAACTTTTACAATGTCAAGCATATTATTGGAAGCATCAATGGAACTTTCTAGTATAGTCCCTCTATTCATTGACAACATTTAGCGCTTCATGCCTATTAAAATTCTGATTAGGCTACTGATTCCACGAACCAGAAGTCCATCACAGGTTACTACTATTCATGCCTTGGTCGTGCCCTCATTTCATGAAATGTTCTAAGAACCATTTTATCATTTGTTGCTCTTCTAAACAAAGTAGAATTCAAAATAAATCATCATGACTCCATACATGAATGAATTGCTTCCAAGGTAATTGATTTACACCAAACCTCTTCTCAGGATCAGCTCGTCAGCAGCATCTCTACCAAAGCCCTACCTACAAGATGCTTCAATTTTTTTAGTGAAAAGTTGCTGATATCTTCTCCAACCATCGACTTGAGGGGAGGTGGTGATAACACTAATGATGCTAGCTATCATATATTATACAGCAATGTTGGCCAACTTCTCAGCCAAACGATAAGCTGGTGGCAAAATAGTCTTCATGCAGGAATAGATACTTACTGTGTTAGTATAAATACAACTCGATCGTTCTGTACAGAATTATACTGAAACGGAAAATACAGTTTTCTAAACTTTCATCTTCCTTCTTCCTGCTTAAATTCTTCGTAGTGATGTGATGCTTACGTTTATTTCTCAATTCCCAACCTAGTTAAAGGGCCATGGTGACGATAATGGAAATGGCTAGTTGTTGTAACAGCTCCATCCTTACTAAAGGGTCATATGGTTACAGTGATCACTGTATCCTAGCTTTAAGAATGACGATGAAGTGATTCCAACGTAGGAATTGGGTGATTATGAAGCTAGAACCGAGACCTCTGGGAGCCCATTAATGGGTTAGAGATCAAAAACCTAATACAATAATATTTTTAGTAAGATCAGAACAAATTAATAGTCATCGGAATATATGCATCTAGCTTCAACAGCTTTAAAGAACTCTAGTATGCTTAGATCACCAATCTAATGCTATATATATATATATATATATATATATATATATATATATATATATATATATATATAATTACAAATATTTTAAGGTTATTTTTCACAAAACATTTTTAAAATAGGATTTCATTGCATATTAAAATTCATTTATGCATTTATGCATTAACATCTAAATTTCTATATTTATATATATACACACCATCTTAAAGTCTCAATTTCGTAACAAATATATGAGCGAAAATGTATATTTAATTTTAAGTAAATTAATATTAGTGATATTTTTATGTAATTTAGAGGTTTAATTGATATATGAGTAATTATAAATATTTAAATGTTGGATACTTAAATACATAAAAATTTTATGATATATACTTAATTCCCTCAAAAAAAAAATATTATCTTGCAACTTCATGTGCTTAAAGTGGTTAGGTGCATGGCTATTTTCTCTTACATAATCGGTCCATGCAAAGTCCTAAAAGGAAACATAAAATAATAATAATGTTATAGAATTCAAAATAATATCTTGCCCTTTTACGATTGAATGAAACTTAAAATATTGTAATTCAAATATTTTTTTCTATCATTGTAGATATTTATTAAAGACCATTAGGTGGACATGCAGCACCTAACCCACATGTTACCCTCTTGATGTCATACTTCCAAAAAGACAATATTAATTGGTTGATAGACATAATGATAATTTATTTATTCAAAATATTAAATTATATTGATTTGATAATTAATTTTTAAAATCTTTAAAAATAGTTAACATCAGCATAATTAAGTCACTAATCTTATAATAATTTGGTAGTATTATTGATATATCATAAAAAAAATTTGTCTTCATCGGGCACGAATCACGAGGCAAAATCAAGTTGAAAGCTTCTGAAATTATATTCATAATCATATGAACTCTGATCTTAGCAAACTTATAGTCGAACTAAACGTCTCGAAAAGGCGAACCCAACGACACCAAATTTGACTCAATCCAAGCCTAAATGGGTCCAAATCGAAGACTCAAAGCGTCTTTGGAAGGTTCAAACCATAATTTGGATTACCAAATGAATTCCAAATATGACATGCTTATAGTCAATCAAGCGTCTAGACGAGACAAATCCAACTAGCCCAAGATGTGAAATTATGATATAATTAAGACATTCAAATGCCCAATAAATAATCTATGATCAAGGGGATCAATATTGGTCATCCATTCAAATCACTCCCAATATACCATTTATCTTCCTCCTATTTACTAGTCATGCAACTCTTAGAAAACTATAAATATATCCATCATTCCTCGTGAAAAGAGATGGAAGAGAATGAATGGATAGAAACTAGAGTTCTCTAGCTATTAGACTCTTACAAAACTATAAATAAATTACTGTCGATCGTTGGCTACGATCCTTATGACCTCTGTCTTCAAAGTACAGTCTTTCAAACCTCCGTTGTCAAACAATAGTCTTTATGACCATTGTTGCCCACCAACTACGGACCTTCTGACCTCCGTCTTCAAACAATAGTCTTTATAACTGATACGTCATCACAAAATTAGCTTGATTGGGCACGAATCTCGAAGCAAAAGCTAGTTGGAAACTTCAATCCGGGAGCATATGAACTCCGATTTCAGCAAGCTTACTGTCGAACTGAGCGTCTCGGAAATACGAACCTAACGACACCAAGATCAACCCAATCGGAGCCCAAATGAGTCCGAATCAAGAGCTCAAAGCGCTGTTGGAAGGTTCAAACTGCAATTTGAGTTACCAAACGGTCTCCGATTTTGACGAGCTTATACTCGAATCGAACGGCTCGACGAGACGAATCCAACGAGCCCAAGATCACTAAATTCCGACATCATTAAGGCCTCCAAATATCCAACGAACGGTGCACGATCATAGGATTCAATATCGGCCGTCCATTTGATCACTCCCTATTCGCCCTTGATCTCACACCTATTTACGGACCATGCCACTCCAGAAAATCTATAAATAGAGCCCTCATTCTTCACAAGAGAGGATCTAAGCAAGAGAGAGAAGAAGAGAAGAGAAGGAGAGAGAGAAGGAAGAAGTTCCTCCTCGACAGCCGCCGGACCACCGCCGGACCACCGCCGGACCACCGCAGGAAGCTCGTCGGACCACCGTCGGACCACCGCAGGAACCTCGCCGGACCACCACAGGACCTCGCCGGACCACCACCTTAAGGCCCGACGTTCAGTCCCTACGTCCTGCCTAAGACCCGACGTCTTGTTCAAGGTCCGACGTTCAGTCCCTACGTCCTGCCAAAGATCCGACGTCTTGTTCAAGACCCTATACTCAGTCTCAACTTCCTGCCAAACATCCGACGTCCAACTCAGGACCCGACGTTCAGTCCTTACGTCCTGCCGAAGACTCAACATCTTACTTAAGCCATTGTAATCTGTTCACCCCTGGAGGTGATTCAGTCCTTTGTAACCAATTCAAAATCTAGTGGAATCATTTTCAACTGGGCTAGGCCTCGTGGTTTTTTCCCTTTTAAGGGTTTTCCACGTAAAAAATCTTGTGTTCTCTGTGTGTGCTAGTTATACGTACAACGCTAAGACGTAGAATCAAATCTCTATCGCCGCGTAATTTCTAGCCCGCAACAGTTTGGCGCCGTCTGTGGGAACGTGATTCCCGACTGGGGGGCAAATTTTTGCTCCAACCTCATAAAGAAGTTCATGTCTACTTACTGACATCAGTCATTACTTCACCAATTTCATAGGAATTAGATCCGGACTGGGGGGCAACCTTGACTCCGACTATGGTCAAAAAGACCCTCCAATACTTCCAACATCAAGATGATATTTCAGAAAAATCCAAGCAAATGCAAGGATGCTTTCTATCACTTATAAGTTTTATACAGTCCCCTACAGGACTCATACTCCTTGGGCAAGGTCTTGATCTCGACCTCAAAAAGGCAGTAACGGTCTAAAAATAGACCATTCTTCACATTTGATTCGGGATACACGCGGCATTCGCCCCCTCCCAATCAAGGCAAAATCGATACCAGGGGGATCCGATTTGACCTCTTCCACACAGGTTTAACGTCGTCGAGCAAAGGCTCCGACATACAACCTCGGATAGGTCTCACATCCTTGGTGGATTCTCCCGACCTCTTCCACACAGGTTAACATCGTCGAGCAAAGGCTCCGATATACAACCTCGGAAAGGTCTAACATCCTTGGTGGATTCTCTCGACCTCTTCCACACAGGTTAACATCGTCGAGCAAAGACTCCGATATACAACCTCGGAAAGGTCTAACATCCTTGGTGGATTCTCTTGACCTCTTCCACACAGGTTAAACGTCGTCGAGCAAAGGCTCCGACATACAACCTCGGAAAGGTCTCACATCCTTGGTGGATTCTCTCGACCTCTTCCACACAGGTTAACATCGTCGAGCAAAGGCTCCGATATACAACCTCGGAAAGGTCTAACATCCTTGGTGGATTCTCTTGACCTCTTCCACACAGGTTAAACGTCGTCGAGCAAAGGCTCCGACATACAACCTCGGAAAGGTCTCACATCCTTGGTGGATTCTCTCGACCTCTTCCACACAGGTTAACGTCGTCGAGCAAAGGCTCCGACATACAACCTCGGAAAGGTCCTACATCCTTGGTGGATTCTCCCGGCCTCTTCCACACAGGTTAACGTCATCGAGCAGGGCTCTGACATACAACCTTGGAAAGGTTTCACATCCTAGGTGGATTCTCCCGACCTCTTCCACACAGGTTAACGTCGTCGAGCAGGGCTCCGGCATACAACCTCGGAAAGGTCTCACATCCTTAGTGGATTCTCCCGACCTCTTCCACACAGGTTAACGTCGTCGAGCAGGGCTCCGGCATACAACCTCGGAAAGGTCTCACATCCTTAGTGGATTCTCCCGACCTCTTCCACACAGGTTAACATCGTCGAGCAAAGGCTCCGATATACAACCTCGGAAAGGTCTAACATCCTCGGTGGATTCCCTTGACCTCTTCCACACAGGTTAAACGTCGTCGAGCAAAGGCTCCGACATACAACCTCGGAAAGGTCTCACATCCTTGGTGGATTCTCTCGACCTCTTCCACACAGGTTAACGTCGTCGAGCAAAGGCTCCGACATACAACCTCGGAAAGGTCCTACATCCTTGGTGGATTCTCCCGGCCTCTTCCACACAGGTTAACGTCATCGAGCAGGGCTCCGGCATACAACCTCGGAAAGGTCTCACATCCTTAGTGGATTCTCCCGGCCTCTTCCACACAGGTTAACGTCATCGAGCAGGGCTCTGACATACAACCTTGGAAAGGTTTCACATCCTAGGTGGATTCTCCCGACCTCTTCCACACAGGTTAACGTCGTCGAGCAGGGCTCCGGCATACAACCTCGGAAAGGTCTCACATCCTTAGTGGATTCTCCCGACCTCTTCCACACAGGTTAACGTCGTCGAGCAGGGCTCCGGCATACAACCTCGGAAAGGTCTCACATCCTTAGTGGATTCTCCCGACCTCTTCCACACAGGTTAACGCCGTCGAGCAGGGCTCCGACTTACAACCTCGGAAAAGTCTCACGTCCTTGGTTAACGTCGCTAGAATGTCGTCAATAGACTTCTATCTGACTTCTCTATAATGTTGAAATTCTTCCCGATTTTGAATTTCCTCCTGCGCTAAACTTTTGCCTTGCAGGACTTTCGACGGACTAATACACGACGCCGAAATTCTTCCTGTCATCGGACGAATACCCGTCGTCGGACTTCTGCTCGTCGACAAACTTTTGCCGGTCTTCTACCCGACAATACTTCTACCCGACGTCAGACTTCTGCTCGTCAGCGGACTTCTACTCGACGTCGGACTTCTGCTCGTTAGCGGACTTCTACTCGTCGACGAACTTTCATAGGACTTCTGCCCGAGGCCGAACTTCTACACGACGTCGGACTTCACCTTGTCGTCGAACTTCTGCTCGTCAGCGGACTTCTACTCGTCGTCGGACTTCTGCCTGTCGATAAACTTTCATCGGTCTTCTGCCCGAGGCCAAACTTCTACATTACGTCGGACTTCTCCCTGTCGTCGGACTTCTACTCGTCAGCGGACTTCTACTCGTCATCGGACTTCTGTCCGTCGACAAATCTTTGTCGGTCTTCTACTTGACGCTGCATCTCTACCTGACTACGGACTTCTGCCTGTCGTTGGACTTTTACCCGACATCGGACTTCTCCATGTCGTCAGACTTCTGCTCGTTAGCGGACTTCTACTCGTCGACTAACTTTCATCGGACTTCTGCCCGAAGCCGTACTTCTATACCACGTCAGACCTCTCCCTGTCGTCGGACTTCTGCCCGTCGACGGACTTTCGTCGGTCTTGTACCTGGCGCTTCACCTCTTCCCGACTTCGTACTTCTACCAGATGTCGGACTTCTACCAGTTAATAGACTTTCGTCGGTCTTCTACCCGACGCTGTATGACTACCCGATGTTGAATTCATGCCTGTCATCATACTTCTCCCCGATGCTGGAAGTTTGCTCGTCATTCCAACCTCTCTCCTTACAACGGTCTATCTGACCTCCATTGCCAACCACCAAACATCGGAACTCCACAAGATCTCTCGAAGAAAAGAGGGATAAGGGAAGATCTCCGAACTTCCTTGCCAAGAGAGGGGCCTCAGAAGACTGAGGGAAGGCCTCAATAGAAAGGACAGAGGGAGAAGGTCTCCGAACTTCCTTGCCAAAAGAGGGGCCTCAGAAAACTGAGGGAAGGCCTCAATAGAAAGGACAGAGGGAGAAGATCTCCGAACTTCCTTGCCAAGAGAGGGGCCTCAGAAAACTGAGAGAAGGCCTCAATAGAAAGGACAGAGGGAGAAGAGAAGAAAGGAGGAGAAGAAGAGAAGAAAAGAGAAGAGCAAGAGGAGTGGAGTGATTTTCTAAAGGGTTTAAGGCCCTATTTATAGGTTTTTGGGAGAAAGGAGAGAATTTTTTAGAATTTTCAATTTCCCAAAATTTTCTAAATTTTTCTGAATTTTTTCGGAATTTTTTGGAATTTTTTAGGATTTTTTAGGCATTTTTTTCGGCCTAAAAAGGCTTAAAAATGCCTAAAAAACCCCTTTTTCTGCACAGGTGGGGCCCACTAGGTCGGTGGGCTGAACAGACCCGCCCGTTCGTTCAAATGAGGCGGTGGGAAGCTTCCAGGCGGGCTGACCGCGCGGGCCCAGGCGGGCCTAGGCGGCCCAGGCGGGCCGCCGCGCGGGTCAGGAGGCGGCCCAGCAGCCCGCCGCGCGGGCTGCAGCGCGGGCCGCAGGCGCGGCCCGGGCGGCCCAGGCGGGCCGCCGCGCGGGCTACAGCGCGGGCCGCTTGCGCGGCCCAGGCGGCCCAGGCGGGCCGCCATGCGGGCCGGAGGCCCAGGCGGCCGGGCAGGCCAGGCGGCCGGGCGGGCCGCCGCGCAGCGCGCAGCGCGGGCCCGCGAGCGCGGGCCCAGGCGGGTCGGGCGGCCCAGGCGGGCCGCCGCGCGTTCCAGCGCAGGCCGGCGGTGCCGCCGCCGGCAGCGGCGGCCGGCCGGCCGGTCCGGCCGCCTAGCCCATTTTGGGCCCGATTTTCGTCCCGAAAAACTCCGTTTTCGACATTTTTGGGGTCCCCGGACACGTTTTTCGACGTTCCGGACTCAATTTTGGCACTTTCAGAGCTCATCGAGGCCTCCTTGACTTGTTTTTTGCAAAATTTCAACTTATGGGAAGCGATTTTTGCTATTCGGCCAACGCAAAATGTTGACCCTTATATTTTCGGACTCCTAGGGCTTCGACGTCCGAAAATAGGGGGGCAACTGATACGTCATCACAAAATTAGCTTGATTGGGCACGAATCTCGAAGCAAAAGCTAGTTGGAAACTTCAATCCGGGAGCATATGAACTCCGATTTCAGCAAGCTTACTGTCGAACTGAGCGTCTCGGAAATACGAACCTAACGACACCAAGATCAACCCAATCGGAGCCCAAATGAGTCCGAATCAAGAGCTCAAAGCGCTGTTGGAAGGTTCAAACTGCAATTTGAGTTACCAAACAGTCTCCGATTTTGACGAGCTTATACTCGAATCGAACGACTCGACGAGACGAATCCAACGAGCCCAAGATCACTAAATTCCGACATCATTAAGGCCTCCAAATATCCAACGAACGGTGCACGATCATAGGATTCAATATCGGCCGTCCATTTGATCACTCCCTATTCGCCCTTGATCTCACACCTATTTACGGACCATGCCACTCCAGAAAATCTATAAATAGAGCCCTCATTCTTCACAAGAGAGGATCTAAGCAAGAGAGAGAAGAAGAGAAGAGAAGGAGAGAGAGAAGGAAGAAGTTCCTCCTCGACAGCCGCCGGACCACCGCCGGACCACCGCCGGACCACCGCAGGAAGCTCGTCGGACCACCGCCGGACCACCGCAGGAACCTCGCCGGACCACCACAGGACCTCGCCGGACCACCACCTTAAGGCCCGACGTTCAGTCCCTACGTCCTGCCTAAGACCCGACGTCTTGTTCAAGGTCCGACGTTCAGTCCCTACGTCCTGCCAAAGATCCGACGTCTTGTTCAAGACCCTATACTCAGTCTCAACTTCCTGCCAAACATCCGACGTCCAACTCAGGACCCGACGTTCAGTCCTTACGTCCTGCCGAAGACTCAACATCTTACTTAAGCCATTGTAATCTGTTCACCCCTGGAGGTGATTCAGTCCTTTGTAACCAATTCAAAATCTAGTGGAATCATTTTCAACTGGGCTAGGCCTCGTGGTTTTTTCCCTTTTAAGGGTTTTCCACGTAAAAAATCTTGTGTTCTCTGTGTGTGCTAGTTATACGTACAACGCTAAGACGTAGAATCAAATCTCTATCGCCGCGTAATTTCTAGCCCGCAACAATAACCATTGTCGCACACCAACTACGGTCCTTCCGACCTCTATTGCTAGATAATAATATTTCTGACCTCCATCGCCCTCCAATTACGGTCCTTCCAATCTCCATCATCTAACAACGATTTTTTCGACCCCGATCGCCTGCCGACTATGGTCCTTCTGACCTCTGTCATTAGACTACGATATTTCTAATCTCCGTTGCCCACGGACTATGATCCTTCTAACCTCTATCACCAGATAAAGGACTTTCCAAATTTCATTAATGATTATTCCAATTCCCACCATGTAATGCACTCTATATGATGTATATTTGCTACATCATACCAAGGCCTTCCCCCCAAGGAAGAGCCTCATTTGTAATCAACTGCAAAGACTAGTGGATTCTTTCAAACTGGGCTTGGCCCATGGCTTCTCCCCCTTTTTCAAGATGTTTCCACGTAAAAACTCTAGTGTCTCTTATGAATGTTATATCCTCTGTTTTATTTGATTGTGTGCTGGATCTAATTCGTACAAAGCTAAGACGTTAAACTTTATATTTCTCTGTCACCGTGAATATTTCCGGACACAACAATTATATAAACATTATAGATAATATTGATTATCTTTCTAAGAAGATAAAAGTATCTAATTATATATTGAATTAACAAAATAATTTAAGAGTTGCTGATCTATTAAACTAACCAAATTGCAGATATAAAATTTATGATGATTAATGAATAAAAGATATATAAAAATTTCTTAAAAGTTTCAAGAAATTTGGAAAAAAAAAAGTTATTTAAATATTTAAATTTTCAAAAAAAAAAAGTGAGGAATATTCTGCGTAACTTGCAATCAATTGAATAGTCAACCAGAACAATTGCTTGACTTATGCAGACTCAGAGAGAAATGCGTGCAAGCCGACACAAACAAGCTTGAACTTTTATTATTATTATTATTATTAAAATGTGATGAAAATGAGAGGAAGACGGACGTGCTAAAGAAACAAAAAGGAAAATCTTGCTAAAATTGCTAAGGATGTATAAATTTGCTATAATTTTGAGATTAATCGTTCTATATTAAAGATCATTTGAATTTCATTTAGTAAATTAAAATTACAGAGATAATTGTACATCAAATATCCAAAGAGTCAAATTCAAGTCAAATCAACCCGATTCAAGCTAAATTAACCCTAATCAATCTAAGCTAATTTAGCCTCAACTCAAAAGTGACTCGTCGTTCGACTAGAGAACTTGCATCAAGTACGTATTGATAGACTGCTCGACTATCAGACCATGCATCAATACATGCCAGGATGGCAACTTATTAAGAGCTAGGTGGGCGACTCCATCAAGTCTAACATTCTAATCGTGATACACAACTATTATGTTAGTTTTTCTCTTATTTTCTGTATGGTCGTATATGTAGCCAATTAATTCGCTCAAGCCCCAACCTAAATCTATGAATAAAAGGTAGAGGCGTGAGCTCTGGTTACGCAATTATGTACAAATTATCTATAAAATTTATTTTTTTATACTCAAATTTATTTTACAAAAATTTTAGAGCTTCTTATTCTTAAATCGTTCTTCCTTTCTATATTTTTATATTCTTTTTCTTATTCATTATTCTTAATAAAATTAGATAAAATTTCATGGGTAATTTTAATTTTAATAATAATATTTATTAATTATTAGAATGAGTTAAGAAAAACAACACCCCTAGCTACCACCCAGGGGTGTCAATATTTGAAGACTCGAAACCCGATTCGGACCGGCCGACCTAAAAAATTTCGGGTTTGGGTCAACCTGTTTGTCAGATAGGTAAGGTTTGGGTTCAACATGTGACTCGTTTCTAAATCGGGTCGAGTTCAGGCTAACCCGACAACCTGAAGTTGACATCGGCATGTCCGCCTTCACCACACGTCCACATTCACATGTCACGAGCCGCGCGCCACCTCGCGCCCTCGCCTAACATGCCTTTAGCCTAGCCCACGTCCTGATGTCCCCACGACACAAGCCTCCACACCGCACCGTCTCGGCCTGGCCGCCCGCTGCCTCTCCTAACACGCCTAGCAGTTTAACTGAATTCAAAAATAGTGTGTTAACGGGTCGTGTCGAGTCAACCTGGTAACCCGCATGGGTCGAGTCTGGGTTGACAATTATGATTCTTTTGCAAAACCGGAACAGATTAGGGTCAACCCATTTAAACCCGGGTCAATCCGGGTTCAACCCCAACCAGACTCGCAGATCCAATTTTAACGCCCCAACTACCGCTCGGCGCATGACAATAAATTCTTATAAAATTATTGTATTTAAATGCTGCCTAAAAAATTATTATGAAATGGCCTCTTTAATTTGTTTTATGCAAAGATACTGGAGATATTAAAACTAAAAGGACTCAAAGTCTCGATCAGTATATATATATATAGGCTTATTCTGTCTGAGGTCAGGTACACCAACTCCTACCACGAGGCGCAGATGGCGTCGTCTGCGTATGAAATGTCAAAAATCTTTCAGTTTTAAAATGCAGGATGACAGTATTCGTTTACTTCTTGCTTCTGTAAGAGCTCTGCAGTCAAGGAAAATTGCAAACCTGCCATTTTTAGCCAAGTTGGAAAGAGAGGACTTCAATCATATCCTCATGCATGCTAATAATGAACTAACACCTTCAATCAACAAGTCAAATAGCTAATGTTGACAGATGCAAAATGGCCAGCTAATCATGATAATATACATATATAGGGAGAGTGTGTATGTGTTGACCTCCTTTTTTTCTTTTAAGAATAGAGCATTGATACATCTTATGACATTTATTTATATTGTACAATCAAATGTATAGAAAATTAGGTCCAACGCAAAATGGCTCTTTCCAAGTTAAGTTAACTTGGTTTACTTGATCACATATTAAGAAGAACTCGTTAGGTCTATAAGTAAATTTGCCCCAAGCAGACAACTACAACATCCTTCGTATGAGAAACTATTAATCGAATGTTCAGCTATTCTTCCACCTATACACTTGAAGTGGGTGATTTTTTAGTAACTTTGCAGTCAACTTCTTTTAAGTTGGATATTATAATTGGGCTACAAAATACTTGTATTTTTTTTTTCTTTTTTTTATTAAATTTAAACGAGATTTTGACTCTTAATAGACATAATGAAAAAAGAAATTAATGTAGCCGATTAGACATGGCAGCCAGATAAAACCGTGGTGTTGGTGTTGGTGTAATGTGTGTAACAAATTTTATAATGCTCAAGCCTAGCCTAAATCTATAAATAAGGGATCAATTAATAGGTGAGCTCAAATTATTTAGTTTTTACACTCAAGCTCATTTTATAAAAATCTCATAGCTTATTATTTGGGAGAAATTTTCAATAATTTTTTAGAAACTAGGAAAACCTACTACAAGAAAATATGTCATTACCGTCGGACCTTCCGACAGATATAGTTATGTTGGAAAAATCGGCGGACTAACCGACGGAATATACGCCGGTAACTTAAGGGCAGAATTTATGTTGTTGAAACACCTGCGCATATTTCGCCGGATTTTCACCAATATTTTAAAGTTTTTCGGCGCAATGTTCGCCGGTAATAACCTGTGAATATTGCGCCGACTTACTTAAACTTGATGAATAGTTACATGCGTATTATCCGCCGGTAATATGACCAAATTAATGCTAATATGTCGGAAAGTTCGACGGAAAGAACCCTATTTTGACCCCTTCGCCATCTATCTTTTCATTTCTTTCCCTCTTCTTTCGGATAGCTTCGCTCGCGTCTGAAAGCTGCCCCGAACGCGACCGATCGCTCGCCGACTTTCATCGCACCGTTCGCCATTAGTTGCTTCTACTCTCCGCCTCCGGTAAGAGAAGGTCGCTGCCTCTGTTAAGATATTTGTTGTCAAATTTTTAGTAGAAATATAAGGAATGATATTTTTCTAATGAGCATAGGTTATAACAACCTTAATTTTAAATAATATGAATTTTCAAAATTTTTTAAATGTTGCATCGAGCAATGCATCTTTATACTTCGGGCTCAACAACACTAAGAAGCACCTGAGAGTGGCGCCTCAACACTATAGCTCTATGTAGGGCTGCAACGTTTGGTCACTTGGGCATTACAATGACATGCACCGAAATGAGTTTTTATATAGATTTTTCTCTCCAATCAGCTAACCGTCCCGCACTCACCCGCTTGTCTTGCCCGTGAAGAAAATGAAGAAGAGGGAGAAGAGAAGGAGAAAATATGAAAGTGAAATCAAGGTTTTGGCTACCGGTTTATTTCCCTACTTTTACAAAATTTCTTCAGATAATAGTAGGTGACTTCTATCCTATTTCTATTTTTAAAACATTTTGATTTCTACCATTTTATTTTTTTTCAAATTTATTTTACTGTATTTCCTCTTAATTTAGTAAACTTATATTGCATAACTTTTATAAAATAGTAATGATTATTCTTATTATTTTGATTGGTTAGTTTCGTATTTTCACTGCTTAATATAAAAATTATTGCATTATGATGATTTAAATAAAAATAGTAATAATGTTATTTTAATACAATATATTGTTAATGTAAGCAATATAAATGAATATGAGTATGTGATTGAATAATAAATTATAGTTATTACGTTTATAATATTGTGAGAATAGTGTGTGTGAAAATAAGCAAAGCTAGTTATTCATTGATATTAGCTGAAGACTATTTAGACCTGTATAAGATATATAATTGACTAACTGATTATCCTTTAAATATTATGATTTATGGTGTTATCCCTAACTGTCATTTTTAAATTTTTTTTTAGGTTAACATTTTTCTTTTTAGGGTAAGAAATTTATTTTTGATTAATATTTAATATTCAACCATTCTTATTGGTAATTAATTATAGAAAATTATATTAATACTATTTTGAATGCATCATATAAGATTTATAAATAAAAATAAAATAAAGGAAGGGAGGCTGTGATATATATTTCCTTGCTATAAGGTATAAAAACCAATATTTTATTGACCTTTAAATATTTGAACTCTTTATATAAGTTAATAATAAGGTATAATCTTGAGTGACAATTATATCCACATCAAACTTTTCAATCACATGTAATTATCAAAGATGACTCTTTGATCAATCCCTAAATTCCATTTGCCAGCATGACTTGGCAACCGAGGTAAAAGCTAAAAAATAAATAAATAGTTAAAAAAATTTTTTTTTGACAACCGAGGTAAAAGCTAATAAGGACAATCACAAACAACCTAATTTCAGGCGGATGAGGGACTTTACTCTTAGAGATAGGATACGAAATGAGCATATACGTGAAAAGGTTGGAGTACTTCTAGTGGAAGATAAAAATAGAGAGAGGTTTGGTCACATAAAATGGCGGCCTTCCGATGACCCGATTACGGGAGTAGATGCATTAAATCTGGCTTTTGTTAAATAAGGTTGATCTAAAAAGTTTTGGTTAGAAAATATTAGAAATGATATTTCTTTACTAGATTTAATTGAGAATTTGACTCTTAACATGACACAATGGAAAAGAAGGGTTCATGCAGTCTATCTCATGTAGTGGGATAAGATTTGTTGATAAATAAAAATGTGTAAATTAAATAATAAAAAATATTTGATACAAAAATAAATAAATATAAGAAATGATTAGTTAATTAATTCTTATTTTATACAAAATTAAAATAAATATATTGACTTTAAAACTCATCAAGCTAAAATTCAGGTCTGCATGTAGTGACAAAATATTTCACCCCAGTCAATGTTAGCCAGCCGGAAAGCCGGAAAGGCCACATAATTCGGACTAAAATCCAAGGGCACAGAGTTTAGTCAATTCGTGCAAATCCGGCTCCCTCAGTCAAGCTCTTGGACCGGCCCACCTCGCAGTCCCAGGCCGGAATTTCCATCCCATTTCTGATTTCTCTCCTCGCGATCATTCTTTGCCGCCAAACCAGGTGGGCGCGTGTTAGAGGTAGGTGGTCAAGCGATCAATACCAATTTTCTAAATAATTCACACTAATATAAATTTAAATTATAATATATATTTTTAATAACATTATTTAAAAAAAAAAAGCAACTCTCTCAAAAACTTTACTGTATTATTATTATTATTAAGAAAATAAAATTGTGACATAAGAGCAATTGACATGATTAATTAATATGTTGAATAATTTTAAATATTTTAATATATAAATAAATAAAATATAAAAAATTTATGAAAATTAAGATGATTAATACTTTAGCGAGTAATTTCTTTCTTTAAACCCTTTTTTTTTTAAGAAAATTAAATTTTCTAAAAAATAAAAACCAGTAAAGATCAAAATATCTCCCTCCTAAATGCTAGCTAGAAAGATTAGTCACGTCGCATGATTGTTTTAGAGTATTCTTCATTCAACATTATTTTATAATTTAGTAGACCAGAGGGTGGTCCCCATGCATCCATCCTGGCCCACCACATACCTATATGGTCTTAAAAAAAACATTATTAGCCCACTTCCTCCACATCTACCAGCCCACGAGCTCTAATTACCTTCCTCCATGAACTTATATATATTGCCCCTCCTTCCCCCCTCTTTCTTCTTCAGGAGCGCTCAAAGTACCCCTCCTCCTCCTCCTCCGTCTTGTTGCAGAAGAAAAGCAGAAGAAAACTTCTCCATGGGCTCCTACTCCGAAGAAATCATCTTCCGGTCCAGACTCCCCGACATCCCCATCCCAAACCACCTCCCGCTCCACACCTACCTCTTCGAAAACCTCTCTTCCATCGACCCCTCCGACCACCCCTGCCTCATCGACCCCTCCACCTCCTCCATCCTCACCTACTCTGAGGTCCTCCTCTCCACCCGCCGCCTCTCCTCCTCCCTCCACCGCCTCGGCATCCGCCCCACCCAAGTCGTCATGCTCCTCCTCCCCAACTCCCCCGAATTCGTCCTCTCCTTCCTCGCCATCTCCTCCCTCGGCGCCATCTCAACCCCCGCTAACCCCTTCTTCACCCCCTCCGAAATCCTCAAACAAGTCTCCTCCTCCTCCCCAAGCCTCATCATCGCCGACTCCCCCACCGCCCTCAAACTCCTCTCCATCAAATCCCTCTCCACCCCCATCATCTCCATCGGCCATAACCCCCCCGAAGGCTCCATTCCTTTCAACGACTTACTTACCGAACCAGCTGACAACGATCATGTTGAAGACACGTATAATTACAAAATTTGCCCGGATGACGTCGTCACCCTGCCGTACTCTTCAGGCACCACCGGTATGCCGAAGGGCGTTATGCTAACGCATAAAGGAACGGTCACCAGCATCGCGCAGCAAGTGGATGGCGGTGAGCAGAACGTCCATTTATACTACAATAGTGAGGACGTGATGCTCTGCTTGCTGCCGATGTATCACATATATTCGCTGGTGACGGTGCTGTGCTGCGCTCTGAGGGCAAAGGCGAGTGTGGTGATAATGAGGAAGTTTGATATGAGGGGAATGATGGAGGTTATAGAGAAGTATAAGGTGACGGTGGCGCCGCTGGTGCCGCCGATAGCGGTGGAGATGGCGAAGACCGGGGTGGCGGGGGAAGTGTATGATTTGTCGTCAGTGAGGATGGTTATATCTGGGGCGGCGCCGATGGGGAAGGAGCTTGAGGACGCTATTCGTGCGAGGATGCCCAATGCCATGATCGGTCAGGTGTGTGGAATTAATTTTTTATAGGGGGATTCATGTAAATAAAATAAATATTAATTTATCTAACACTTAAATTTTATATTTATTTATCTAAAATTTAAGCCACTAAATCATATAAAAATATTTTTTATATTAATTTTTTAAAATTATATATATATATATATATATATATATATATATATATATATATATATTTATGTATACATATATATTTATGTATACATATGAATAATTGATTTATATATTTTTATTTGTGCGTGTGTGTATATATATATGAAAGAATTTGATGGTTAGAATATAAATCCCTTTTTATTGATGATATATTTAAAAAGATACTAGGTGAGGATATTTGATATTATTTTTACTATAATGATTTTTAAAAATTGATTTGTTAAATTTTTAATGAAAATCTTAATATTTAATTATTTTATCATAAAATTATAAAAAATATTTTCATTATTTTTATTTTTTTCTGCAAATCAAAATTATATAATTATATATCCTTTAATACAAATTAATATCACCAGCAATTTTATAAGCTAATCCTAAAAAATAAATAAAAAGCTAATCCTAATAAAAAGTTTATCAGATATTTGACTAAATTTTCTTAATATAATAATTAAAGCACTCATTATAGAAAAAAAATTGATCATAATATCCTAATCATCAATTTAAAGATAATGTTCTATTTTCTGCTAGTTTTGTATAAATATCTTAATAATAATATTATTATTATTATTATTACATAATTATTTCTGAATTTATCTAAAAACATAAATAAAATAAAAATATCATACATAAATTTCCATATTTATCCTCAAATTTCTTCCTTCATATATATTATGGAACTTGAACTTTTTAAGTAAATAACTCAATCTGAATTTGTTTTGTTTTTGCAGGGCTATGGGATGACAGAAGCTGGTCCAGTGATCTCATTCTGCATGTCGTTTGCGAAGGAGAAGATGGATTCCAAGCCAGGATCATGCGGCATGGTGGTCAGGAACGCTGAACTAAAGATTGTGGATCCATGCACTGGAGCTTCTCTCCGACGTAACCAACGTGGAGAGATTTGTATTAGAGGAAAAAACGTCATGAAAGGTACTCCATGCATGCATGCATGCCATATGTATATCAACTTTATAAAAAAGAAAATTTTATATTATATATGATCATTAATCAATCAATTGCATGTTGCAGGCTATCTGAATGATAAGGTCTCAACGGAGAGCACCATAGATAAGGAAGGATGGCTTCACACAGGAGATATTGGATATGTTGATGATGATGATGAGATCTTCATTGTTGATAGGCTTAAGGAGATCATTAAGTACAAAGGCTTTCAGGTCGCTCCTGCTGAGATTGAAGCCTTACTTCTCACCCATGAACATGTCGTCGATACTGCCGTTGTCCCGTACGTTTAATTTCTTGACTCGACCTAATTACTATAGGCTAATTACTTAATTAGTTTATTAGTTATAATCTATGTTGGTTAGGTTTATTAATTAGTTTTTAACAAACTTTCTGCAGAATGAAAGATGAGGGTGCTGGTGAGGTGCCTGTTGCCTTTGTTGTGAGAGCAAAAGGATCTGACATAACTGAGGATGAGGTCAAGCGCTTTGTAGCTAAACAGGTAATTAGTTAATCATTTGGTCATTAATTAATATATATATTCTTAATGAATGCTATTAAAGAAGTGTTTTGAATGAATTTAATTTACAGGTGGTGTTTTACAAGAGGATTAGTAAGGTGTTCTTTGTCAAAGCAATTCCCAAATCACCATCGGGGAAGATACTGAGGAAGACATTGAGGCTGAATTTGGAAGCTGGATTGCCGGGCAGTGCCTAAATTATCCATTGATGGCATCTTCAAGAATCTTTCGATAATGTCTCTTTTTTCTTTCATTCAGAAATGTGAAGGAGTATACAGTTTACGCTTTGGATACTTTCTTTTACTGTTTTGCTTCTTTAATCTGTATATTTGAGAGCACGCAAAGGAAGGGCTACTTTATAAGTCTCTTTAACAAATCCTTTTATGAACCTTTTTTTTCGTTCTGTTTATTTGTTCATAATGATCGTTGTGATAATATGTAATGCTATTAAGGATGATGATGATATTTACTTGTAATTCTTATGATCAATTTGGAAGTGAAACACATCTATGCACAATAACCAAGGTTTTGACTAAGTGAACCAATTAAATGGGACAAAGTTTTAGTTTAGATATGATTACCAAAGTTTAGTTATGACAGGTTAAAATGGGTGGAGTTACTTTGAGATGAGTGAAATATGAGTAATTAAACAAAATTTATATACTCAAAATAAATTTAACATATATGAAATTCTTTCTAATAAAAAATATCAAATATACTACCAATTTTTTAGGGAGTTTGAATATATTAGTACAAATGAGAAATAATTGGTGCAGGTGCAACAGGATAATATATATATATATATATATATATATATATATATAATTTATTCATTTATTTATTTGGAAAATCTTATGAAGGCCTTACGTGTTAATAATAAAAAATTGGTACATGTCCTTAAAAGGATCAATAACTCGCCAATGCTCATAAAGCTACAATCAAAATGACCAAAAAACCTAGCTAAGAGTCATAGATTCCAATATAATTATAATCCAAAAGGAAACAAAGAAAATAAACCTATTAAACGTAGGCAAGAAGTCAAACCCAAAAAAAGCAACTCAAAGCTGAGATAAACAACAAGACACAAGGGAACAAGTTGAACTAGCAGCTAGCAGAGCCAGACAAACCGCAAGCATAATTGGATTGAAACAAACAAAAAGGCTAGAAGAAGGATAACTTGTAGGAAAAGAAGAAAAAAGAAAGAACTAGACAACCAAAGAAGCAGTTAGCACCAATAAGAAATATGTTAGCATAAAGCGCATAAGACATTAAAAAAAAAAGAAATACAGAAAACCAAAGAGGACAAAAAGAGAATTGAGTGTAACTAATGAACAACTGAGCAAGAGAAAAAACGTACAACATGCAGCAACATATAAGAATACAACCAACAGTGATTGAAAAATCAATTGCACCAAATACACAAAACAGCCATATAGTAATTAAGACCCAATGCATATATAGCACAATAGATAGATTAATAACAAAGCATCATATATCCAAGAAAGAAACGCAAATAACATAGAAACCTTAACAGCCAGATAGTAAGACCGTACATGGAGCATAATAAAAGGATTAGCAACAAATTGCCAACAAAGAAAGACGGGTGACCCAGAAACCAAGAAGGAAAATAAAAGGAAAAACAACAACAAAGCAAAGCATAAGGCAAAACCAAGAAGGAATAAACAAAATAGAAAAAAAAAACAAGAGCCTAAAATAAGGTAAACTCATTTATCAAATCTCATCAAACCTATCAAAATATGCAGATCATTGCAATTATGGTATACACCACAGAAAAATGGTTATTTAAAGGCAAAAATTTTGGAGGATATTTATCCGCCGGTATACGTGGTGTTCAAGCCGGTAGAAATTACTCCGAAAAATAAGTGACAGAATTTTTGGCAAAAAAAACCATCGTTAAATTACGAACGGAAAAACTACATGTTTAATCGCCGGAATATATGAAGCCAGAGTGGAATACCGGCAAAAAATATGTTGAATATTATCAGTTGATATTCCATGAGCTTACTTCAACCTGATGAATCATATATGATGGAATTTTCGTCGGAATTATCCACTGGTGAATATTCCGACGAAAATTCCATCATATATGATTCATCGGGTTGAAGTAAGCTCATGGAATATCAATTGATAATATTCACCGGTGGATAATTCATAGAGAAGAGTCATATTTCCCTTTACGTGGCGACAGCCTTCTCATTTCATTCATTTTCACTCTCGTACTCATCTTCGTTGCCTCAAGTGCCTCCATACGCCTATGTCACTAACGTGCCTACATCAACAACTTGTTGCTCCGTTGCTAACACCTCCGTTGTTCATGCTCCATTGAACTTGCTTCTCCACTGATGTTCTCCACCAACACCTTTGTCAATCTGCCGTTGTAAGTCGCACATTAAGTTTTTTTTTTTTTTTTTATGGATGTTCTCAGTAGATATTTGCAATGGTGGGATTGTGATATTGGGTGATGAAGTCATTAGAATAAGTGAATATTTTATATTTCTTAAGTTTATTATTCAAAGTGATGGTGAAAATGATGGGGATATTATAAGTAGAATTCAAGTAAGATGGTTGAAGTGGAGGAATGCATCATGTCTATTGTGTGATACAAAAGTATCTCTCAAACTTTTAAAAAAATCTATAAGATAGTGGTGAGATATGCAATGCTTTATAGTGCATAATGTTGGCCATTAAAATAGAAGCATAAAGTTAAGTGTTAAGAGATGAGTGCTCAAATAAAACATGAGCCTCCTATTTTCCTAATTAGAATGAGAGAATATTTTAGATTTCTCAAGTCAATTGGTCTAAGCGATGGTGAAAATGATAGATATATTATTAATAGAAATTCAAGTTGGATAGTTGAAGTGGAAGAATACATCATGCCTATTGTGAATGTGTGAAATAACACCATTGTTTTACAAATAAAATTGAAACCAATCTATTTTCCTTCAACAAATTTTATAAAAATATCTAATATCTTCATATTATATATAGTCTATATTATGGATATATTAGAAATTAAAGAAGTTTGATATATAACTGATTGACACAAGAACAAAAGACATTAACATATGAGTTCATTAATGGGATGAATATTTTTATTTAGACAGCTTTTCAACTTCCCAACTTCATATCAGATGAAAAGTTTCAATACCTATATTTTAAACATAAAAAATAAGTACACCTAAGGTGAGATGATGTAATTATTTATCTATACCGCAAAGGGTTCATGCCAAAATATTGGTATTCGACTTCTCATGATGAGTATGAGCCACATTTTGATTCTTGATGCAACCCGTCTACAAGTTCTGATATAGTTGAGGAAGAAAAATATCCGACCAGATCTTGAGGACTTAATTCACGATGCACTTGAAGTATAATCTGAATAATATATACAAGAGTTGCCAAATAAGGAGGCATGTAATTTTTTATGATTTGTTGCATCCTGTCCAATAACCAATATAAAATAGGTGCAGCACTCACTCAGAGTTATCCGTTGTTGTAAAGATGTTAAGCATCGAGGAAGAATATAATGTCATTTGTGAATGTTTTAATAAATTCGTTGTGCTACTTCAGAAAAATAACTTGACATGTAACATAATTCCTGCATATATATCAAATAAAGAAGTTGATTTCTAAATTTGATTCGATATACACAAAGATATATTATTGTGTCAATGGAAACATAATATATATATTATAAAGATGATTTATCAGATATTGTATGTCGTTATTGTAATGCATCAAATTTTAAATTAAAGTTTATGATGAAAAAAGGTTAAAAGAGGTACCAGTCAGTCGGATATTTTACTTACCTATAATTCCTAGACTACAACAGCTATATGTATCCATGAGATCTGCTGCACATATGAGATGATATAATGAACACATCACATAAGAAAGTTTTATTACACATCTGTCATAAGTAGAGGCCTAAAAATACTTTGATTGTACACATCTCATATTCACTACAGAATCAAGAAAAATAAGATTAGATTTATACGTAAATGATTTTACTCCTCTATTTAGCCAATCTACTTCATCTTAGTTATGATGGCCCGTAGTACTCACCCCTTATAATTTTTCCTCAAAGTTGTGAATGACTATTTCTTATATGTTTCTGATGCTTATCATTTTAGGGTCACATAATCCAAAAATAAAGATCGATGTATTCTTATAATCATTACTTGATGATTTAAATTTATTATGAAAAGAGTTAGTAGATACATATTATATATCTACCAAACAAAACTTTATAATGAGGACATCATTACTTTGAATAATGGTAACTTTATTGCGTACGGTATGCTCTCGATCAGATTGGAACACTTTTGGCAAGTTAGCTTGTTCATAGTGTATAGAATATACAAAGTTATTCGCTTTAAATCATAGATGGAAGAACATTTGGTTTAACTGTCACCGCATGTTCTTACCTATATGTCATCCTTTTAGGCCAAATAAGGATGCATTCTTCTTTTTAATTCATTTGTATGCAAAGGAGGTACTAGTCAGTATAATATTTTACTTATCCATAATTCCTATACCACAACAATTATATGCATTCATGAGATCTACTGCATATATGATATGACATAATAAACACATATCACAAGAAGGTTTTATTACACATCTGTCATAAGTAGAGGCCTATAAATATTTTGATTGTACACATCTCACATTCACCACAGTATCAACAAATATAACATTAGATTTATGCATACATGATTTTACTCCTCAATTTAGCTAATCAACTTCACCTTAGTTATGATGGCCCGTGATATTCACCCCTTATATATAATTTTCCCTCAAAGTTATGTATGACTATTTCTTATATGTTTCTAATGCTTATCGTTTCAGTGTCACATAATCCAAAAGTAAAGATCGATGTATTCTTATAATCATTACTTGATGATTAAATTTATTATGAAAAAATTTAGTAGGTACATATTATATCTCTATCAAACAAAATTTCATAATGAGTGATACGTCATTACAAAATTATCTTGATCGGGCACGAATCTCGAGGCAAAATCAGTTAGAAACTTCAAAAAATGATTTCGGGAGCATATGAACTCCGATTTCAGCGAGCTTACAGTCAAACTGAGCGTCTCGGAAATACGAACCCAACGACACCAAGATCAACTCAATCTGAGCCCAAATGAGTCCGAATCAAGGGTTCAAAGCGCTGTTTGAAGGTTCAAACAGCAATTTGAGTTACCAAACGGTCTCCGATTTTGACGAGCTTATACTCGAATCGAGCGGCTCGACGAGACGAATCCAACGAGCCCAAGTTCATTGAATTCCGACATCATTAAGGCCTTCAAATGTTCAACAAACGGTGCATGATCAAAGGATTCGATATCGGCCGTCCATTCAAACCACTCCCTGTTCGCCCTTGATCTCACGCCTATTTACGGGCTATGCCACTCCAGAAAAACTATAAATAGAGCCCTCATTCTACACCAAAGGGACTCAAGGGAAGAGAGAGAAGAAGAAGAGAAGGAGAAGGAGAAAGGGGAATAGGAGATTCCTCACCTCCTCGACCACCACCGCCGGAGCTCTTCCTGCCGCCTGAAGACGCCGGAACTCTGTCGGATTTTCAGGAAACGCCAAGAATTCGCAGAAGAAGAGAAGGAGAAGGAGAAAGGGGAATAGGAGATTCCTCACCTCCTCGACCACCACCGCCGGAGCTCTTCCTGCCGCCTAAAGACGCCGGAACTCTGCCGGATTTTCAGGAAACGCCAGGAATTCGCAGAATTTTGTAAATTTCGTGGAAGGAACGAATTGTATTTGGATTATCCCGATTTGCGGGACGAAATCCGTCATTTGTAATCTACAAAAACACTAGTGAAACTTTATAACTGGGCGAGGCCCCGTGGTTTTTTCCCTTTTTGGGTTTTCCACGTAAAAACCTTGGTGTTCACTTTCTCTTTTCTGTTTGTGTGCTGAATACTCGTGCAACGCTAGGACGCGAATTTACAAACTCTACTGCCGCGTATATTCTCGCACGCAACAATGAGGATATCATTATTTTGAATAATTGGTGACTTTATTGCGTATGCTATGCTCTCAAGTTGGAACACTTTCGACAAATTAGCTTGTCCATAGTGTATATAATATACAAAGTCATTCATTTTAAAGTATAGAGAGAAGAACACATAGCTTAATTAACTGTCACCGCATGTTCTTACTTATATGTCATCCTTTTAGGCCAAATAAGGATGTGTTCCTCTTTTTAATTCATTTGTATGCAAATTCTTCATATAAAGTTACATCATAAAATTATCTATCACCTCAAATTTTTAAGAAAGCATTCATTGCAATATATTTATAAAGCTATTTTAAATTTAAATATTTTATATACATATTAATTTGTTTTAGAATGAAAAAGCAAAAATATGTAAAAACACATAAAAAATAAATGGGATTGAATTTAACCAATAAAGTTTAATATTGATAACAAGCTTGAAATTTTGAGATGCGAAGTTAATTTGTTTGAAATTTAATTGGATTAGAAGTCAATTCACGCCAATTAATTTTATCTCAACTCATAATAAGAGTCAACTTTTGAATTTTATATATATATATATATATATATATATATATATATATATATATATATATATATATATATACACTAGAATTTTATGTTTATAAATAAAACATATAATGTTATAAAAAATATATTATGATATTTATATTTATATTTATGTACATAATAATTAAAATTTAATATCAAGTTGACTTCAAATTGAATAATTTCAAATCGTATTGGTTTGGCTTGAAATGATTTTGAGTAGTTGACTTGAAATGGCTTCAATTTTGAATCAAATTTGAATAAATTTTAAATCCAAATTTTCTCATTTTCATTTGAAACAAAGTCATCATATGATTTTATTTGGGACAAATTTCTTACTAATAAAACAATTTCTTAGTACATTTTTTTATTTAAATTTTTTACTAAAAATCTATTTCATAAAGTAGTAAGAAAAATGTCCCAAACGAAGCCTAAGTTGACTGAAAATCAATGGTGATTAAAAAATTATGTTTTTCATCATAATGCAAGATTTTATATGGTATAAATATTGCTCTTAAAATAGAATAAATAAGGGGATTTACATTTTTTTATTACAATTTTTTTGGTGTATTTACACATCAAATATAAAAATATGATATTTATTTATATAATTATTGCATCCTTGAATATTCGCGACGGTAGAGAAATATAAAATTTAACGTCTTGGCTTTGTACAAAAATTTATCTAACAAACAGATGAAAGATATCGTTCATAAGAGACGCTAGAGTTTTTACATGAAAACCTCTAATAAGGGGGAAAAACACGGAGCTTAGCCTAGTTTGAATTAATCTATTATTGTTTGCAATTGATTACATATGAGGCCCTTCTTTGGTGAAAGGCCTTAGCTTGATGTAGCAAGTATACATCATATAAAGTGTATTACATGGTGGGAATTAGAAGAATCAGTATTGACACATTTATTTGGTTGATAAGACCACAGTCAGCGGGCGCGCTGTGGATGTTAGAAAGATTGTTGTCAGGTGATGGAGGTCGGAAGGATCGTAGTTGGTGGGCGACAAAGTTTGAAAAGACAATGGTCTGGAAATTGAGGTAGGAAGGATCGTAATTGGCGGGTGACATAGATTGAAAGGACCATAGTATGACAACAGATGTCGAAAGGATAATTATATGGCAACGTAGGTCAGAAGGATTGTTATCTGTCGATGGAGGTCGGAAAGACCGTAGTATGACGATAAAGGTAGGAAGGACTGTAGTTGGTGGGTGATGGAGGTTAGAAGGACTGTTATTAGGCGATAGAGGTCCGAAGAACCATAGTCAGCGGGCGATGGATGTTGAAAAGATTGCAGACATGAAACGAATGTCAGAGTGACTTCTATCTGGAAATGAAGGCTAGGTCCAAAGGATCGTAGTTTGCTGGCAATAGAGATCAAAAAGATCTTAGCCAGGCGACGGAGGTAGGAACAACCGTAGTCGACAGGCAACATAGGTGTGAAAGATCATTGTTGGGAGATGATTGTGGGGAGGAAATCCCATGGTAATCGGCGGCCGGGATTAAGTCCAACAAAAAATGGTGGTGGGCCGAAGTCTGGCAATGGTCGGTGGCTGGATGTAAATCCCATAATAGTTGAAGGTTAGGCCGAAAGTCCAATGCAAGCCCGACAATGATTGGTAGTCAGGCTTAAATTCGACAATAGTTGGTGGTCGAGCAGAAGTACAACAATAACCGATGGCCGGGCATAAGTCTGATGACAGTCAGTGTACGTCGGGCAGTGGTCGAGAATGAGCTTGGTGATAAGAGAGACATCATGTTTTTCTTACTCTCCTTTCCTTTTTTTTCTTTCTTGCTCCCCTCCCTCATAAATAAAGAATACGACAACTAATTATAGAGTTTTAAGAGTTGCGTGACCATCAAATAGGGAGAAGATCAATGTCATGTTGGGAGTATTTTGAATGGACTATCGATATTGACTCCATTGATTGCATGTGGACTATTAATTGCATATCTCAGTGCCTTAATAATGTCAGAATTCAACGATCTTATACTCGTTGGATTCGTCTAGTTGAGCTGCTCGATTCAAATATAAGAATGCCACATTTGGAAACTGTTTGGTCATCCAATTTATAATTTGAACATTCCAAATGAGCTTCAAAGTCTTCAATTTGGACCCATTCGGGCTCATATTTGATCGAATTTGTTTTTGTTAGGTTCATCTTTTCGAGACGTTAAGTTCGATTATAAGTTTGTTAAAATCAGAGTTCATATGGTTCTAAATTGAATTTCAAAAGTTTCAAACATAAATTTGCATCGAGATTTGTGCCTGATCAAGATAAATTTTTGAGGATATATCATTAATATTTTAGCACCTTAACAACATTAAAATATATATTTGACTTATAAATGATATGATTTATGTAGTATATATATATATATATATATATATATATATGACTTAAAAAATTAATATTGATAATTTTTTATATAATTTAAACTTTTTAATATTACATAAATAAATATTAAATATATAATTATATGCTATACATGTAAATCTCCAAATAAATATTGCTAGATGCCGGTAGCGTTATAGCGTTAAAACTTAAAATTTTTAATGTTTTCTCAAACATTTTTTTTTGGGAAATTAAACATTTAAATATATATATATATATTTTAATATTTTAATTTAAGAAAATTTTTAACTAAAAAATTATTTTAAAAGAAAAAAAAAAAATCTTTCCCACTTAAAGCCTTCCTTTTCGTAGGAGTACCCGTTCCGAGTTGAGCAGAAATGGAGACCTTTCATTCCCAACGTCAGCAGAATCAGGTAAAACCCTAAAAAAAACCCCGTCTTATATACAGAGCAAATTTCGATCAGGAACTATTTATTGTTTCCTGCTGTACAATCCTCAATATTGCTCTCCGTTCAATTCAATCACTCACAGGAGATTCAAATGGCTGCCAAAGGGCAAGTGCAGAGTAATGGCGTGCTAACTCTGTGCCTCCCTTCTCTCGACGAGAAAGATCCTTTGTTCTTGGAGAAGAAGGTAAACATTGATGCAGCCTACGGAATAAAGGCGCTTCCTTTCTTTTTGAAAGCGTTTCCTGTCTCCTTGTTATAATTGTATAAGAACTTAAGATGGTCAACCAGGTGACTTTTTTTCATGCTTCCAGGAGGATGAACCCAGGAATAAAATTTGGCTTCAGATATTCTAGCTAAATTTAGTTGAGGATTTTAGGGTTTTTGTTAATCAAAATTTATATTTTGCAGGACAGTATAAAAATAATCATCGATAGTTGTAATTCAAAATGTGTCTTGCACTCTGAGTTGAGTTAAATTTAGATCAGTATTTCTCGTCCAGTCCAAAATTTCCATGGAGACTGACTTGCAGCTTATATTACTGATGAGTTCTGCCACCTCGCTTTCTTTTATTTCTTTATCTTGTACTATATTTAATAATTTGTACTGCATTGCCAAATTTTGGCTGTGAATCATAATTTAGTCAATGCAATTTGTGCTCTAGAAAAGAAAGGAGTTAATAATGCATATATTCAAATCATTATGGATATGTATGTAGGAGTTATATTTGTGTTTAAACACAAAGTGATTTGACTAAGTAGTTTCCTATTTCAATTGGATTACATCAATGATTAGCATTTAAGCCCATGTATTTTTGTTGTAGTCAGGGATGTTCTTAGACATTTGCAAGAGGATGTATCTTGGTGTATGCTTTTTGTAGATAATATTCTTCTTGTTGATAGGACTAGAGAGGGAGTTGAACGAAAAGTTGAATTATGGAGGTCAATGTTAGAGTCTAAAAGTTTTTGTTTGAGTTGATCTAAAATCGAATACATACAATATAATTTTAGTAGAAATAGATCTATTGGGGGGATTGTGACTTTGGGCGATCAAGTCATTAAAAAGAGTACTCATTTTAAATATATCGGGTCTATTGTTCAAAGTGATGTTGAAATAGATTAGGATATTATTAGTAGAATTTAAGTTGGATGGTTGAATTGGAGGAATGCATTGAGCTTGTTGTGAGATAGAAAATTATCACTCAAACTTTAGTTAAAACTCTATTAGATGGTGGTGAAACTTGCAATGCTGTATGGCGTAGAATGTTGGACAATAAAAGAGAAGTATAAAATTAAGTTGTGTTGCAAAGATGAGGATGCTCAAGTGGATGAGTGGCTTTATTCTTAGAGATAGAATGCAAAACGAGTATATATGTGAAAAGGTTGGAGAAGCTATGGTGGTCAATAAGATTAGAGAGAGTCGCCTTAGATCATTTGGTCACACAAAACGTTGGCCTTCTGATGACCTGGTTAGGAGAGTAGATGTATTATATTTGACCTATGTTAAGAAAGGTAGAAGTAGACATAAAAAAACTTGTTACAAAATATTAGAAATGTCATTTTTTATTAGATTTAAATGAGATTTTGACTCTTAACAAGATATAATTGTGAAAAAGGATTCATGTAGCTGATCCCAAGTAGTGGGATAAAGACTTGATGATTTTGTTGTTGTAATACACTTAATTATGGAGTTAAAAAAAAAACTCATTGCACCAAAAACTCAAAAATAAAATTTTCTTCCTTTTTTGATGTGGCATTTGGCTCAACCTCAACGATCACTTTCCGTTTCTTTGGACAATCCTCTTTGAATTTAGGAGGTGTTTGTAATAGCCCAAATTATGAACCATCAACAAATTGTCCACTTTGTCCTCATGAATTGACGGTTTTGTTCTTGTATAATTTCTCAATTATTGATCCATTTTCTTCATTAGCATGCTTTACTTTAAAGTTTTTAATGAAATTTAAATCATTACATCAAAAGGTGCCTCGATGTTTAAAAGTTTATTCTTATTCCGCTTAACATACAATATTTCACACTTATGTAACTTGTGTTCTTATTAATATCCTTATTATGACCTTATAACATCCACAAATAGATAGGATTCTAAAGGTGACTCGTAGAAGCTCAAGAAGTGGTTCTCACTATATTGCATTTTTCCCAACACGAGTTCAATATGCGATCCTCATGGAAAATTATTGTCCCATATGCACTTTGTTACAATCTTAGAGTTGGAATATTGCTTTAATTCAATGTACCATCCACTTTACCTAATGACATCATGATTTTGTTTCCTTGGTACAACTTCTCAATAGGTCACCCAACCTAAGAGTGTTCACATAAAAGTGATGATTAACTTAGGATTTTCCAATGAAATTTCAATTATTACATCAAAATATGCCTCGATGTTTAAAAGTTTTACTTCATTTTATGTAAATGGTTCCACGTTGAATACCTAGATGTGTGCTTCAATGAAATGGTTGTTTTTCAGAAATTGAGTTGCATTTTAAAATTCAAGGACTCATGGCTATTGTATTATTAGTATTGTCATCAACTTCAGCTTTTCCCTACTTTTTTGAACCACCCTTTATGATTCACCTCCATCTTTTTATGCTAAGTTTGCATTTCTCTCCTTTTGATATTCTATGACAACTTGATCTATTTTTAGCTTATCCTCACTTTTCCTACTCTTGCACTTCTTTTATATAATTTTATATTTATCTTTTTTCTAGAATTCTTATTTACCCTGGTTTTAGTTTCTTATTTGAGCATCCCGTGTTGTTGGTCAACAAATAATACAAATTTCCTAGTCTATGTATTGTTCTAAAAATCTCTCCTCACACTGTCTATATGTTCATCCAAAAAAATGCCCCTAAAGGCACCTATTTTTAATCATAAATGTTTAACTTAACTTTGAGTGATGACCATAAAATATCTTATTTATTTATTGTTAATGTTATTAAAATTATTGGTTTATCTTGTTGATATTAATATATTATCACATATGTTTAATATAATTAATAACTTAAAGTATTGTTATTATAATATATTCTTATTATGGAGGATATTTTTCTTTATTATATTTTTCTTATTGCTCAATTATTTTGTCTATATATAGACATGTTTGTTCTAGCATCATTATCAATCAAATGCAACCTTTTCTGATTTCTAATATGGTGTTTGTGCTAGTTTCTGAAGTTTTATGTCTTGTTGCTTGAGGCCATGTTCATTCCCTAAAATGCTCATTTGAGAGCTTGCTAATCTCTGCTTTCTCCTACTCTATTGTGATCGTCTTTATCATGTGGGTCTCATGGCTGTCTCCGACAATCAACTTTATCCCATAGATCTCTCATCTTTACTAATGTCTTCTTCTCGCTCGTGATTTGAGAGATCATCATCTCCCAAAGATCTTCCTATAGTGTCGATCGAAAGGACTTGTTGCTCATTGCTCATATTTTCTAAAACCTCTTGTTGCTTTTGAGAGACTGCTTTTCTTGATCTTGCTCTCTGAACAATGCCCCATCTTGACAATTCTAAGCCGCAAAAATCTCACCTTCCACGAAGAAAGTCTTCTTATTCAGCTCCTATCTTGAAGACCTCATGAAGATCCCATGAGCACCTTTTCTGCCGTGATGACTACGCCACGTTCAGTCTTAGAAATGGCTAGCCCAATGCTAATCTTTATGTTGTTCTTGGTTTTCCCTGAGAATGTCTCATTTTATGGTCGATTGGCTCAATTTAACAATTCTAGAAAGCTGATAAATAGTTCTTGAATTAGATATCTAAATTCTTCTTGCATTATACAAACTCTCAATGTGTTTTGCTATCACATTGTGAGTTTGATTTGAGTGGGAGTGTGGAGGTTTTATGTTGTTATAATTTTATGTTACCATTATTAATATTATCACATATAAATAGTTATCATTATAATAGATCCTCGTTATAGAAAATATTATCTTTTGCTGTACTTTTCTTATTCTTATATTTTCTTACCTTTATATTGATATATATGTGCTAGCATCATGATCAATCAAGCAAATGTGCAGAATTTTATGATTTCTAATAGTTCTGTGCTAGTCTATCAATTATTCCCATTTGATAGCCTAAGGATTGGCTCATATGCAGGCTTGCAAGAAAGGGAGGAGGTTCTGAATTCGGTTTTCTAAGAATAAATCAAAACTTAATATAACTTTAAACAGAGTCAATGCACCTCCCAACTATCAAGAACATGAGCAAGTCAATTAAGAAAAGTGTATGAGATGTAAATACGTGAAATAAAATAAAAGAGTGAAAGCTAGAGAACAAAAGTGTTTATAGTGTTGGTGACTCCATAGGAGTCAGCATCCACTCACCCAATCTTCGTAGGAAATTCCTCCACTAATCTTTGGTTTCTAGATTGGTAAGTTAATTTGGAGATTAAATCATGAAGGGGACGTCAATCGTATCATCTAATTAAGAAGCTCGTGAGAAGAAGTTTTTCTCATAATTTGGGCGACATTAAGAAGCTCGTGAGAAGAAGTTTTTCTCATAATTTGGGCGACATATTGCGAGGGATCTAAAGATCGAGTTTATTGATGATTCTGGACTGACCGATTCTTGATGGAGAGTGCTAATGGTGGTGGTTTTTACATCACATTGTTGATATCTAAGAAAATATTGCTAGGAGTCTATTGACAAAGATATATTGTCAATTGGAGGCTTGATGAGAAGATTAGAGGAGGCAGGAAGTTCAGAATGTTTGATCGAAATCCAAAATTATTGAAGAATAAGAATGTGTTTAAATTTTGAAGATGTTTTGGGTAACTTTATCATTTTCTTAATTTTGGATTAGGATACAAATTTGATGCAATTATTTTTTAAATTTGAACTTATATAGTTTCAATTTTGTAGCTGATCCTAAGTATTGGTGTCACGACCTGGCCCGGATGCTCGATCTAACGAGGCGGGAACGAAAAGTCGGATAGTATTACAATTTCATCAACATAAAAAAAACATTTTAACATAAACTTTTCAACAACTGAAGAGCCACTAATCACAAAGAAAACTATAATAAATCTATGGCAGAACTAAGCATTCTTAACAATCCTTTTATCTGTTATCATTTGCACGTCGTCTTCTATAGACGAATTCTTCCATTTCAGTCATTTTTTCTTCTTTGAGGATTTACCTGAAACATTAATTTAGTGGTTTGAGTTTACATTGTAAACTCAGTGGGTAATCATTATCAATTAACGTATAAAATATAATACAATCAATTCCTGATGTATGTCTATTCATTTAACAAGTGGCATACATTTCTTTGATTTCTATTCATTTTATTTCATTCAGCCTTTTATGCATAATATAAAATTTTCATTTACATACTTAAAATACTTTACTTTACTATACATTCATTTCCCCCATTTAATTGTACAGGAGCACATCCTAAATGTACCAAAGGTACAACCATTTTCATTTCAATTTCCATTTTCTTTTTCATTTCATTTTTAACGTGCACGGGTACATTGCTTCCCCAGCCAGTACCATACGGGGGTAACTCCTGTATTTTGCATGCATATCCTTTTCCCTTAGTTTCATTTGATATTATATCATTTTCTTTAACATTTATTTATCTGCATTTTTATATGTATATACGTATCATATATACATAAATATGCATTTCAACTTTACCTTCCATTTCCTCTACATATATTTTCTTTCACATATTTATAAACTTCCATATGCACATAGTATTTCATCAATTTCAGTTATACAATTTCTATATCAATTCATGTATTAGAATTCTTATTGTCTCATCTATAATAGTCTTCAAAAGAAATAACATGTATAAAATATAAACAATTGATGCGGTGCATCTTATGCTTATGGTGTTCCCTAGGACACCTTATCTAAGCTTGTTAGAATGAGCTTCTAGAGTTTTCTTTTTGCTTTATAAATAGGAGGTTTTTGTAATAGGGAAGACATTGAATGATATATACATCCCTTTGAAGCTTGTGAAGCTCTCTTCTCTTCTTCCCTGGATTGGGAATCCTAAAATCCTTCTTGCAGGTATCATCTTCCGACGATCCACTACATCAGTTGGTATCAGAGCCTGGAGCTTGCGAAGATCGATGTATTGCAGAAGGTTGGCTGTCGACGACGATCGAAGCCGCAAAACAAGATTGGCGGTCGACGACGATCGAAGCCAAGGAAGGTGGGCTGTCGACGATGCTCGAAGCCGGATCGCCTTCTACCAAGCTCAATCGAAGGAATCGCTCGATCGGGTAGACAGAAACCTTGATCTGATTCGCGAAAACCTTCGGGCAATAAGGAAGATGAGGATGTCGTCGGCAACCATATCGAGGTACTCTTCTTCTTCTTCTTCGATCTCATCATCCGCTTCACGCAGACGCCGTCAGCCCCACCACGATTACCCTCCGCTCGAGCTCCCTCTCCGATGGCGTGACCCGCCACCAAGATACCCGCCGCTCGATCGTCCGATGCGATGGCCAGATCCTTCGCCCGATCGCGTAGTTCGTAACCACCCCAGGTCCGGCTTCAACGATTCGTATCCGTTCCAGCATCATCCGCCTCCCGCGGACATGAATCTTTGCACACCGCCAGCGAGCTCAACTCCGATTCCGCCTCATGATTCGCCTGCATTTTCAATGCTCCAGCGAAATGCGCTCTCTGGACCGACAGCCGGCCTACTCCACTCGTCGATGCCGGCAGCAGCCACGGTTGAGGCTGAAGATTCTTCAGACGTTCATGTCATTTCCACCCAGGTGAGTATCTGCTCAACAGAGTCACCGCGATCTCGGTCTGAGAGCCCTGCGAGGAACCTATATCAGGCTGTGGAGCTTCTGCATAATAGCCGGAGAAAGGCCCAGCTCGGCAAACGATCCATTTCAAACCTCCCTTCATGGCGAGCTCCTGCAGCCTTCGACCTGTCGGCGAGACTCTCCTGCCGTTAATGGACGGACCAGATCCTCCATCACCGCCCGCTCCGACGGAGCCCCATCCCACAGCCGCCGCTCCTTCGCCGCCGACAGCAACCGACCCGACCCCCGCCAACCAGCTTCCCGCAACCCCAGCCGCTGTCCAGGCTCCCGCACCCCAGCCGCCGATTCGCCGACGCGACGCGTGCGTGACTTCGCCCGGCGCTTGCCCGAACAGACTCCGGCACACCCAGCGCCGGTCTCTGGCGACTCCGCTCCTTGGCAGCACCAGTCTGGCGATCTCACTCCAGATCACGGAGAATGACTCCATCTCTTCACATGAAAAAACTGATGTTGAGCAAACTGCCGCAAGACCAGAAGAGGATGTCGTTATTGATGAGGAAGCTTATGATCCTTCAGAACCTGTGGAAGCTTCAACTGTTGAAGATGAAGATCCGGTAGAGGAGAGAGCATGGAAGGCAAAAATGTTGCTCCAAAAGATATATTTCTACTACACGCAGTTCAACAGCTCTCACCGCTACATTCTCATGCCAAACGGCGTCGAGCGTCATCTCGTGCGGGCTGACGACACCAAGAACTGCTTCATAAGAGAAAATAATGCCGGTAATGATGCTGCTGCACTAATGTCTCAACTGGCCCCGAAGGCTAAGGCTTTAAGAGATGAAAAATGGAAAGAAACAGGTGCTTCAATATTGGTTCCAAGAAATCCTCTGAAAGTTGATCAGCCGGCTCTTGCGGAAGAATCCCTACCAGTAACTAAGTGCCTTGGTGATGCTGTCTACTCGCGTTCAACTTATAAACAAGGAGAAATAGAAGCAGTGGTTATGGCTGCCTTGAATTTGTTAAGGAAGATCATAAACAAGCATTTAAAGAAAAATCTTGACGGACTCACAACAGAACAACCACTGAATGATTTTATGGAGGTATGTAAAGATCTTCATGCCCTTAGCATTGCTAAAAGAAATACAAATGATTTTGAAGTGTGCGGCAGAGTCGTTGGAAGTAGTATTGGGAAAGATTTTATTACAGGTGTGGAAATGCCAGATTTAAATGCTGCTGAAAAAGTTGATTCAGTGCAATGCATTCAAACTGTTCGACGAAATGACGCTAAATGATTTAACCCAAATTTGAAGAGGCTAGAGGAGATTGTGCAGAAACTTGATAAAGTTCCTGCTGAGGTCTTTTTGACATGTACACATCTGGCAATAGTGATGGAATATGCTATAGGAGGTGAGTTGTTTGAGATAATTTGGAATACAAGGAGGTTCATTGAAGACGAGGCAAGATTCTTCTTTCAACAACTTATTTCAGGAGTCAGCTACTGTCATTCCATGCAAATATGCCCCAGGGCTCTCAAGTTAGAAAACACATCATTGGATGGTAGTATTATACCAAGGCCAAAGATATGTGACTTTGGGTATTTCAAGTCTTCTGTGTTACATTCACAACCAAAATCTATGGTTGGTACACCAGCTTACATCGCTCTCGAGGTTTTATGTCGGAAGCAATATGATGGCAAGATTGTTGATGTTTGGTCTTGTGGAGGTTGGTCAATCGAGTGGCAAAGACTTAGTGGGAATAGTCTTATAATTGGAACTGCCTTACTTGAGGCCATAAAAGCACCAGCAGGTCCAAGCACAGAAGTTGTTTTTTCTGAGAACCGTGATGCATATTTCATCCGAGACAATGCAATTGTTTTTATTGGAATTTTTATTCCTTACTTGAATGGCTTTGTTAGCAAACTGTTGGTATTCATTCAGATTAGGAAACAGAAGGCTGCAAAGAGTTTAAAAGATCATAATGTTTCAATAACTGTGGCTGATGCTCAATTTTGTAAGCCTCTTCATGTGGTAATTTTAAAGACCGCATTCAAAGTCTTCGATCCGGGAATCTGCCTTCTGCAACTTCTTTGTCAATAATGCGTCTCGACGGAGTCAAGCCTTTTTTTCGCTAGGGGAGAATGATGCGGTGCATCTTATGCTTATGGTGTTCCCTAGGACACCTTATCTAAGCTTGTTAGAATGAGCTTCTAGAGTTTTCTTTTTGCTTTATAAATAGGAGGTTTTTGTAATAGGGAAGACATTGAATGATATATACATCCCTTTGAAGCTTGTGAAGCTCTCTTCTCTTCTTCCGTGAATTGGGAATCCTAAAATCCTTCTTGCAGGTATCATCTTCCGACGATCCACTACATCAACAATTGTATGAACTGTAAATTTAAGATTTGAAACGAAGATAAATAGTAAAAAATTTCACCAGTATAATTACCCACTTTAATCCTTTCAAATCCTCGATCCTTGGAGCAACCTCAACTTTGAATTTCTTTGTTGAATAAATTTCTACAACTTCGATCTCTCCCTCTCCAATATTGACACCCCTAGTCACAAGTGGATAAAGGCTTGATGTTGTTGTTGTTGTATAGTTTCAATTTTGTAGATAAGGATCTTTTTTTGTGCAAGTTTGTTTGAGATTGCATAATAACTCATTCCTGTTATAATTTCCTATAAAGGCCACATATAAAATTTAGTTTCAATTCTACCAAAATTGTCTTCCACTCCCATCTCCTGGCCACCAGCCTCCCTATGAGGACTAGCAGCCACCAATTTTCCCCTCGGCCACAGCCTACAGTACGCAAAATTTCCCTTTCAGCTGCCGTTGCTGTGATCTAAAGCCACCAGAAATTGCTGGAGTCTTGCACCGCCCCTGAGACTTTCTGGACCTACCGTGACCTACTATCGGGAGGGAACATGTTACAGTTTACCATCTGCAGCAGTCCAGGAATGAAAAAAGGAAGCTGAGGGCTGTTTTTCAACAAACCAGAGAAGGAAAACCAGACTCTTGCTGCTGTTCTAACAAATCCAGAGGGCATTTTCCGCAACAAGCTTGATGTCCAGCACCTAGAAACAGTACCCGTGCGCTTTATTCAAAACAGCAGGTGAAACCAAAAAACCCACTGCAAAGTCAAGGTGAAGGGGAGTTGTTGCAATCTAGCAAAGAGTCCAAAATAGATCTTTTCTTGATATTTACAGCAGGAAAGAAGGAATTTGGAGAGGAGAAAGTCCTCTAAGAAGAGAAACAACAGTAGAGATCTTATTTTTATTCATAGGTCATTATAATTTCTATCCCAAGTATACTTATAACCTTTCTAATTGTTTTAACTTCTCATTGTGAGCTTAAGCACCAACTTCCAGAGGTTGGATAGGGGTTAAGTTGGTATTAAAACACTCAGTTTTGGCGGATGATACAAATGAAAAGAGGGCATCAAGGAACGGAGGAACCTCTTTTTGTACTAGATTCCATTGAAAGACAGTAAAGAAATAGTGGTTGAATATGAGTCTTCTCCTAAGCTAGCTGATCAAGTGACTGTTGAAATTAAAAATATGTAAATAATAAAAAAAAAGGAGAGAGGGAGGAATAACCGAACAAGCACGTCGTCTCCACATCGTGGCTAAAACAACCACATGTTCAATTCGTATAAAACAATGAAGAAACGGAAAAGAAGACCTTACACTCGTTCAAGTTTTGCTCAATTGTCTGCTTCCGACTCTCGTTCTCCCATTCCTGTCACACACGAGCCTTCCGGCTTCCCGTTTGCCTCCAGTGATCTGGACAGCGACTCCACACGAGCATTGTCCGCCTTCAGCCTGCGATTGACTCCCGACCCACCTCCCGCCCACGTTCGCGACTTAGACCTGACTGAGCGTCCAATTCACGCTCGAACATGCACGGTCACGCTTGCCTTCGCTTCCTCTCGAAGCCTCCCGTCCGAACGCCTTACACATGAACAACCTCCCAAAGCCTCTCGTCCGACCGCCCTACACACGAACAGCCTCCCGTCTGGCTTCCCACGTGTGCACGAGACCCCCCACTAGCGCCTCTTGTCCATTCGCACTGTCCGTTTGCACGATCCACTCCAATCCATACTCGCGCGATCAATCTTCCTATCACAGCCCTTCACCTATACTCGCACTTGTTAGTGAACGCTCAAACACCTGATCACTTTGCTCCGATCGGATTTCTTTTGCCTATATTTGTTCGCAATAGTAAGCCCAACATTCGATAAATCAAGTTTAATGTTGGCATCTCCAAGTCTCTATTTGAATGTGTTGGAGGAATTAAAACGGGCTACTAATTAAAATCTATTATTTTTTATAGTAAGCAGATTTGAAAGACAACCATACAATTGAAGACTTGAAAACTCATGACCGATCACTATCTCGATGCCCTTGGCCGTCTGATCCTATACGGCCGGGCGGATTTGAAAGGGCAACGGCCCTCCCAACCTCCTCTCGTGTGGAGGGGACATTGAGAGTTTGCCAAATTTTCTTTTGGGAGAAATTGGAGAGCGAAAATTAATCGATTAATTAAATAATAATTACAATGTTTAATTAAAAAATTTATTATTAATTAAAACATTCTATTTTAATCTAAAATTTAAAACATAAATTGAATTAAAATTCAATTAATTAATTAATTGAAAACATAATAAAATTAAAAATTAATTAATTAATCAATTTAAAATATAATAAAATTAACTCTTCATTTAATTAATTAATCGATGTACAATATGATAAAATTAATTAACTAATTAATTAATTAAATTAAATCACAATAAAATTTAAACTTTAATTAAATAATTAATTAACTAATTTAAAATATAATAAAATTAAAACTTTATTACTTAATTAATTAATTAATGCAATAAATTAAAATTGATGAAAGGAAAATATAAATGAATGTTTGTACTAGAATCAACCACTATACAACAGTCTAACTCAAGCGAACTATAAAATTCAAAGTCAAGACAAAACAAACTCTAGCAAAACTCTAAGCCAGCTCAAACTCAAAATACAAACAACAAACTGAAACTACAAAATCAAACTCTAACAAAGAGCAAGCCCCAAGTAAGCTCCTGCAAGTGCTAGCTCCAATACCTGCAAATAAATAAACTTAGGTCAATGCAGGACTGTAAACGAAACAATAGTACTAATAGATGCAAAATGTTGTAGCAAAGATTATAGTGCTAAAAAAACAAAAGTACTGAACTACAACAGTAGTGTTGAAACAAAAGAACATTGCTAAAGCAAGAAAAATGAAGTACTGAAGCAAAAACACTAGTGTCAAGACAGTAAAGAAGTGCAAACGAGGTAACTGTTGTTCGATCTACCCTAAATTTAAATGACAATCAACCTCCAATGGAAACTATAAGACATGCTTTTTAGGAAACTTTTGAGAGAAGTGTTAGACCCTCAAACCAAAACCCGAGATTATATTCTACTTCCAAGGGAAGCAGTAAGTCCTATCTTTTATGAATTACAGGCTACTTCCAAGTGAAGCAGTAAGTCCTAAATCAGACATATGGGCAACTCCTAAGTGGAGCCGTAAGCCCCGACCTAAATCAGACATACGGGCAACTCTTAAGTGGACCAATAAGTCCCGACCTAAATCAAATATACGGCAACTCCTAAGTGGAGACGTAATCCCTAAATTAAACCAAATTATTGGGCAACTTCTAAATGAAATCATAAGCCCCAAATCATCATAACATTAAAACCCACATCTAACCACTTTAGTTTACTTGGGATCTTTGAGAGAAGGCAACACATGGCTACTAATTAGGTTCTCTGAACGCTATGATCAATAACTGTTATTGTTGGTAGACTGAAACCTACGGTATTCTCGGGACGACGGAATCACGGGATTTTGATTGGGTCTACCTCCATTCTCCATAATTGAGGCTAAAATATTTAAATTTCTAAAGCTATTCATCCTTAATCAAGAGTTCTCTTTTACACGATAGAAGGGGTAATTAACTATGAGGGCTTGCCCTCATTGAAAGTAGGGGCCCATAACTAAATAAACTCCGATACAATCATCAAGGGAAATCTTGTTAATTAAAATTTAATCTACCTCAAGGAAGATGGAACATTAAGCCTAAGAAGCAGGGCTCATGCTTAGCGCCATCTTTCCGGAGCGAACGGTGTCAAGAATGATAGAACAAATGTCAATGATGATGGAGTGGATGATGATGCAATCCGCTACCACTGTATCAAATCATAGTGGTCCTACCCATAGGGTGCGCTTGCATCTAAAACAAGCATAAATAAAACGCTAATATTATGTTAACAAAGATAAGTATGCTGGAATTCCAGCATTTTGCAGTTATACTATGAACCGAGAAGATTGTAAGCTCTATAACTTCATTGAATGTTTCCTTGTCTTTCTGTTTTGTCATGGTCATTGTTACAATTTTTTGTAATTACTTCAGAAAGTTTACCTAATGCCACAACGCTTTTTCATTTTGATGCGAAGTTATCATTAAGTATGTTTTCTGTTCTTCATATGTTCTTTCTTCCTGTTGTTATTTATAATTGCTTTCTTCACTGGTAGAGACTGTCAAATGCCAGGAACCTTGGCTTCAGCTTTCAGTTACGACTACCTTCACTAAGAGGAGAGTTGTTCCTAATACTGGAAGATATTATTCGAGCAGCACGGATACTCTATCTGAATGATGTATGTCATGCCAGTTTCCCATTTCCATGCATATTTTCCTTTTCCGTTAAATTGTTCTTTCTCCAAGTTTTCATGGTGTTCACGCAGGTGGAAATTTATTTCAGCGAGGATGATGATTTTGGACCGTTCAGTCAAAGAAATGAGCTCGAGGCCTTTAATGCAATACTTCAAATGCTGAAATCTGTGCTTTCTGGTGCTACTCCTGATGAAATGAAAGCTTTGAATGAGTTGCAGAATGTAACTATTGCTAGGATAAACTCGATTGCAGATCAGAACATTGACAAAATGATAACAAAGAAACTTACGACAAATGCTGAAGACTTACTTTTAAAGTGGGGGGAAAGTCATGGCGCTAGATCAGAAGTCATGGTAGCTTGTGAGTCCTCTCTATAGCGCCAGACACATCTTAGACTTGATTTTTGCACATTCTTAACCTGTGCAGAAAATTATCTTAGACTTGACATTTGCACATTCTTACATGCAGTATCATGTGGTTGTGTAGAAAATGATAAAAATGAAATAAGGAACTTTTAACGTCAGTTTAAATATCATATTTTCTTGTTATTTTAACCACCATCTTTTAAATATTTTTTAGTTTTTTTTTTAATGTCTTTTTCACTTTTTTCCAACACAAGAAGTGTGATTCTGCACTTCCAATGATTGAAAAATAAATTTAAAGATTGCGAGCCAAAAATTTGTGCTCGGCTATGCTGTGGTAGTTTCAGATCAATTTTTTAAAAGAGTATATTAATTTACAGATAAAACGCTATTCAAAGATTTCACTCTCATTTTGTTAAGAGTCTGAAGACCAATGGTTACTAAGGAAAACCTAGAATTGAGGCATTTTTCCTTAGTGAGGCGAGGCATAAACATCAAGTTTTTGTTCCACTGTGGGGCTGGCAACGTGAATCTTTTTTTTTTTTCGATTGTGTTCGGTTAAGAGTCAGATTCTCATTTAAATCTAATAAAAATGTCATTTCTAATATTTTCTAACCAAATTACTTTAGGTCTACATCTACATTTCTTAACAAATATCAAATTTAATACATCAACTCTTCTAATCGGGTCATCAGAAGGCTTACTTTTTATATGACTAGATCATCTAAGATGACTTTCTCTAATATTATCTGTCACTGGAGCTACTCCAACCTTTTCACGTATATACTTGTTTCATATTTTATCTCTAAGAGTAAAGCCACGCCTCCACCTGAGCATCCTCATCTCTATAACACTCAACTTAATGTTATGCTTCTCTTTTAATGGCCAACATTGAGCATCATAAAGCATTATAGGTTTCACCACCATCTTATAGAATTTTTTCTTGAGTTTGAGTTACACTTTTCTATCACATAACAGACTCGTTGCATTCCTCCATTTCAACCATCCAACTTGAATTCTACTAATAATATCCCTTCGATTTCACCATCAATTTGAACAATCGACACAAGCTATGTTAAATATGAACTCTTTTTAATGACATGATCGCCCAAACTCACAATCCCTCACTAAATCTCTTGCTAATAAAATTACACTCAATGAATTTGGTTTTAGATCTACTCAAACAAACTTTTAGACTCTTAAGGTTGACTTCTATAATTCAAGTTTTCTTTAACTCCCTCTCTAGTCTTATCAACAAGAAGAATATCTTGAACAAAAAGCATAAGGTACATCCTCTTGAAGTAAAACGAATTTAGTGTAAAATTCAAAAATGGTGGCGGCCGGCGGCTACGACATTGGAGGTAGCTAGTGGAGGGTGATGATGGTAGTAGTGGCAGCGGCAATGGTGGCTGTCGGCGGTGGGTGGCCTCTGGTGATGCCATGCGAAGTGTTATCGGGAATTAAGCGACCTTACCTGCAGGGCAAACGATTCTTGTTCAAAACTGAAAGAGTTTAGTTTACCTAAAAAAAGAACTAAAATGGTTTACATTACATTTACTTTACTTTAGATTCTTTTTTCCTCCAACCAAACACTAATATTTTTAAAACCTCTGCATTTAGAATTGTGATAAACCGGTTTGGGGGCCGGTTCAACCGAACCGGCCACCCGCCTCCTTTTAATAGCCGCGACCCCGAGCGGGGTTGGTTTCGCGAACAGAACAGGGAAACGAAGCGGGCGGACGACCGAACGTGCGAAGGTAGGTTTTCGAGTTTTCTTTCGCCATTTTTAGCAGTCGATCGCGTTGGAGGATAAGAAATAATGATTCCTTTTCATTCCTATCGTTATCAGAGTGTTATTTTGGGAGGAATTGAAGAACGAGAGAAACGAACGAAGAAGGAAAAAGGAAAAAGGTTTGTTGGAATTTCTTCCAGATTTTTTTATAAATTGCTTCTTCTACTTCGTTTAAGTGAGAGACATGTTCCTTGCAAGATAAGGAAGGGATTGAAGCGAAGAAAAAGAGATTTGCGAGAAGAAAGATTTTGAGAATTTAAGAAATTTCCATTCAAGATTTGTAAGTGAATTTCTATCATTTCAGTTTTAATGTTATTTGATATTTAAATCAAATATATTATTTTGATAGAAATTATTGTTTGAAATTATGGTTTTAGGAAGTGAAAGATCAAGTCATAAGTGTTGATCCCACGAGGATTCAACAAGAAAGGAAATTGATTCAAGAGTAAATCAAGCATCGTCGACCTGAGAAGTTCAAAGTGGGTAATTAATTATGAAATTCAAGTTTTAGCATTTTCTTCCGTTTTCAAAGTTTCAATTTAAAGACTACAATGTACGAAATGTTGAAAGATTAAATGCTTAAGTAATTGAAATTATTATTTCTAATGAGAAATAAATGAATTGAATAATATATAGAAAAGAAATATTGAGAAGAAAACGACATGTGAAATAGAATAGAAATGTTATGGAAAATGTAAAAGAAATGATATATGCGAATAATTCAGGAGTTCACCCCCTTATGGTACTGGCTGGGGACGCCGTACTCGTGCACGAAAATGGAAAAGGAAAAGGCTATGGAAATGGAAAAGGACTATGGAAATGGAAAAAATGAAAGCAAATGGAAAAGGTTGTACCTTCAGGTACTTTGAGACGGTGCTCCTGTGCAAAGTAAATAGAAAGAAAAGAAATATGAATGAATCATTTAAAGCTATAAAATGTTTTATATTGTTTCAAAAGAAAATATTCAGAGATGTATAAAGCATTGCAAAGAATTGATTTAATGTAAATAAATAACGATGTTTAATAAGATTAATTATGATGATTATTAAATAGCTACCCACTGAGTTTACTTAGTAAACTCAAACCACAAGTTTAAATCTTTCAGGTAAGTTCTAAAGAAGAAATGGCTGAAAGAGAAGAACATGTTTACAGAAGGCGACGTGCAAATGATGACAGGTAATGTTCCTTTTGTGTTTTATGGCTCTTTAGTACAATGAAAAAGTTTTGTCTAAGAAATATTATCGTCCGACTTTTAGTACCCGCCTCGTTAGATCGAGTACTCGGGCCGGGTCGTGACAAAAGTGGTATCAGAGCCAATTAAGATCTAAATCATATTGAAAGAGCCATTAGGACGATTTTACATAATAGTAAAATTAAATGTTTATGTTATAATTGACAGGAACCAAAATGAATATGAAGAAGAGGAAGAAATGGAAAGGACAACACCAAATGTTCCTGTTAATCCTGATGCATTAGCTCAAATGATGACAGCTGTGACACAACTGATTCAAGATTCAAGAAATCAACCATCAGGGAGTAGCAGTGGTAGTGGGACAGTTATGGATAAATATCTGAAATTATTTCAAGATATGAGACCACCATTATTCAAAGGAATAGAGGGACCAATAGAGGCTGAAAACTGGTTGTTGAGGATTGAAAAGATATTAGAAGGCATGAACTGTCCAGAAGAAAGAAAAGTTTCCTTGGCAACTTTTGCACTAGAAGGAGAAGCTGAAAGGTGGTGGAAAGGTTTATATCAAGACAAATTTGGAGGAACCTATAACATGCAAATCAAGTGGGATGACTTCACTCAGATATTCAGAGACTGGTTCGTACCTCTTACGGTGAGAAGACAGATGCGGGATAAATTCATGAGATTAGTACAAGGAGAAAGATCAGTGATGCAGTATGAGGCTGAATTCACTACACTATCCAGATATGCTCCTCAATTAATACAAACGGCAGAGGAAAAATGTCATAAATTTTTATCTGGACTGAAGGATGTAATTAGGCAACCCCTGGTTCCTTTTGAAATTGAAGATTATGTGGTGTTAGTGGAAAAAGCTAGAAGAATAGAAGCAGACCTGCAAAATACTCAGAAGAGACGTGATTTTCAGAAGAGGAAAAGTGGTGAAGTTATTGGAATCCCTCAGGATTCACATGGTAAATCTTTTTCACAAGGTGGAAAAGTTAATTGGAAAAAGACAAAGTCCAGCAGCAGTGACAGTTCAAGTGTGAACAGTTGTAGCAAGTGTGGAAGACAACATAAAGGAGAATGCTTATCTGGTACAAACACTTGCTTTTGGTGTCATCAACCGGGTCATATAGCCAAGAATTGTCCTACTTTAGGGCAAAGACCAGAAGGAGAATCAAAGATGAATACTGGATCTCAGAGAAATGTTGGAAGACCAAGAACAGTGGAATCAGCTGCTTCTACTCCAGGATCAAGTCAAAGTCGACAGAATACTCTACGTAGAGTATATGCACTGACTCAGAAGGATGCTAAGGATTCACCTGAAGTTATTACAGGTGAAAAATGAGAAGTGAATGAATATGTATTATGAAAGTATTATTAAAAGAATGATGTATGTTTATGTCTTTTATGAAATTTTATAGGTATAATTATGATGCAAGGAAAACCTGTACGGATTCTGTTTGATACAGGAGCTTCACACTCTTTTATTTCAGAAGGATTTATTAAAACAGTTGGATTGAATGTTTATGAGACCAATGAAATTTTGAAAGTTTTAATGCCAGATGGATCATTTATAAATGTGAAAGGTACATGTAAGGTGATTTTCAAAATAAATGAAAGAGAGTTTGAAGCCTCAATGAATGTTTTACCATTGCAAGAATTTGATATGATATTGGGAATGGATTGGTTATCAAAACATTTTGTAGTTATTGACTGCAACAAGAAAATTTTAAAGTTTAATTTTCCTGGAGAAAGAGAGTTGAAGTTTTATGGTGAGAGAGGGATTTCTTCAATGATAATCACCTATATGAAAGCATATAAATTTGTATCCAAGGGATGTCAGTGTTTTCTTGCTCAAGTAAAGGATACAAATAAGGAAGTTAAAGAGTTGGAAGATATACATGTAATCAGAGAGTATCCAGAGGTGTTTTTAGATGATTTGCCAGGATTACCTCCAGAAAGAGAGATAGATTTCACCATTGAATTAATACCAGGTTCAGAACCAGTGGCGAGAGCACCTTACAGAATGGCAGTCAAAGAGTTACAAGAGTTGAAAGGTCAGTTACAGGAATTACTCGATAAGGGGTTCATCAGGCCAAGTTCCTCCCCATGGGGAGCTCCAGTACTGTTTGTAAAGAAGAAAGATGGGAGCTTCAGAATGTGCATAGATTACAGAGAACTGAATAAGCTTACTGTTAAAAATAAATATCCATTGCCCAGGATTGATGATCTTTTTGACCAACTGGAAGGGGCTACAGTTTTCTCTAAAATTGATTTAAGATCTGGATATCATCAGCTACGGATTAAGGAAGAAGATATGGCAAAGACAGCTTTCAGAACGAGATATGGCCACTACGAGTTTGTAGTAATGCCATTTGGAGTGACAAATGCACCAGCTGTGTTTATGGATTTGATGAACAGAGTTTTTAAACCATTTCTGGACATATTTGTGATTGTATTTATTGATGACATTCTGATTTATTCAAGAGATGAAGAAAGCCATTCCAGTCATCTGCAGGCAGTATTGCAAACATTAAAGGAGAACAAATTGTATGCCAAATTTTCAAAGTGTGAATTTTGGTTGAGCAGTGTTAATTTTCTGGGACATGTGATTAGTGGAGAAGGAATTTCAGTTGATCAGAATAAAATTCAAGCCATATCAGATTGGCCAAGGCCAACGACAGTTTCAGAGGTAAGGAGTTTTCTTGGACTTGCTGGTTACTACAGGAGATTTGTAGAGGGATTCTCTCAGATAGCAGTGCCATTATCCAGATTAACCCAGAAAGCAGTAAAATTTGAATGGAGTGATCAGAGTGAAGGAGCTTTCCAGAAGTTGAAGAATTGCCTAATGACTGCCCCTATCTTGACAATTCCATCGGGTTTAGAAGGGTTTCAAATTTTCTGCGATGCTTCCTTAAGGGGACTTGGTTGTGTATTGATGCAACATGGTAGAGTGGTGGCTTATGCTTCAAGGCAATTGAAAATTCATGAAAAGAACTATCCCACTCATGATTTAGAATTGGCAGCTGTAGTTTTTGCACTCAAAATATGGAGACATTATTTGTATGGGGTCAGGTGCGAAGTGTTTACAGATCATAAAAGCCTCAAGTATATTTTCAATCAAAAAGAGCTTAATTTGAGACAGAGAAGGTGGTTAGAACTCATTAAAGATTATGACTTGGACATACAGTACCATCCAGGAAAGGCAAATGTGGTTGCAGATGCACTCAGTAGAAAAACATTTGGAAATGCAAATTGGCTAATCACCCAACAGGAGCAGATTATCAGAGATATGGAAAAGTTAGAAATTTCAGTGATCAATCTGAAGGAGACAAAAGATATGATGTTGAATCAACTGATGATCCAATCTACTTTGAAAGATAGAGTGCTCAAGTCATTATCTCAGGATGAAAAATTTCAGACCATCATACAAAAGGTACAAGCAGGACAATTAGAGAACTTTGTTATTGATGGAGAAGGGTTATTAAAGTATAAAGGCAGGATTTGTATTCCAAATGTTGGAAGCTTAAGAGAAGAGATATTACAAGAAGCTCACCTCTCAACATATGAAATTCACCCAGGTAGTACAAAGATGTATCAAGAACTCAGAGGTTTATTTTGGTGGCCAGGACTAAAGAGAAATGTTGCAGAATTTGTAGCAAAATGCATTCCTTGTCAGATGATTAAAGCAGAACATCAAAGGCCAAGTGGACAACTACAACCCTTACCTATACCTGAGTGGAAATGGGAAGACATTGCGATGGATTTTGTAGTTGGATTACCTAGGTCAAGGCAGAGTCGAGATGCAATATGGGTCATTATTGACAGATTAACCAAATCAGCTCATTTCTTACCGATCAGACAGACAGATTCAGTGGAAAAGTTGGCAAAGCTATATGTTGATGAAATTGTGAGATTACATGGAATTCCAAAATCTATAGTTTCAGACAGAGATGCCCGTTTTACTTCTAAATTGTGGAAGAAAATTCAGGAGGCTTTGGGTACACGATTGACTTTCAGTACAGCATTTCATCCACAGACAGATGGACAATCACAAAGAACAATTCAGACTTTAGAAGATTTAATGCGATTATGTGTTTTAGATTTTGGAGGAAATTGGGAGATTCACATACCATTGATTGAATTTTCTTACAACAACAGTTATCAAGCTAGCATTGGAATGGCACCATATGAAGCTCTTTATGGAAGAAAATGCAGAACACCATTGTGTTGGGTAGAAACTGGTGAAAGAAAGGTAATTGGAACTGAAATGGTAGATGAGACTACTAGCAAAATCAGATTGATTAGAGACAGATTAAAGGCAGTTCAAGACAGGCAACGAAAGTATTATGATGCAAAGCACCGACCAGTGGAATTTGAAGTTGGAGAGTTTGTTTTCTTAAAAGTTAGCCCAATGAAAGGTGTTCAAAGATTTGGAAAGACAGGGAAGTTGAGCCCAAGATTCATAGGTCCCTATGAAATCATTGAAAAGATTGGGAATATGGCATACAAATTGGATCTACCAGTACACATGCAAGGAATTCATAATGTGTTTCACATATCAGTGCTTCGGAAGTATGTCTCAGATGATTCTAAAAGAATACAGTCAAAATCCATTGAATTGCAACCTGATTTGAGATATGTTGAGGAACCTGAAAGAATACTGGATTATGATGTAAAACAACTGAGACATAGGACAATTCCTTTTGTAAAGATTTTATGGAAACATGGATTAGAAAGAGATGCCACCTGGGAGCGGGAAGCTGAAATGAGAAATCAATACCCTCATCTCTTTAACTAAGGTATGTGTTATTACTTTATTTTAATTTCGAGGACGAAATTTTTTTTAGTAGGAGAGATTGTGATAAACCGGTTTGGGGGCCGGTTCAACCGAACCGGCCACCCGCCTCCTTTTAATAGCCGCGACCCCGAGCGGGGTTGGTTTCGCGAACAGAACAGGGAAACGAAGCGGGCGGACGACCGAACGTGCGAAGGTAGGTTTTCGAGTTTTCTTTCGCCATTTTTAGCAGTCGATCGCGTTGGAGGATAAGAAATAATGATTCCTTTTCATTCCTATCGTTATCAGAGTGTTATTTTGGGAGGAATTGAAGAACGAGAGAAACGAACGAAGAAGGAAAAAGGAAAAAGGTTTGTTGGAATTTCTTCCAGATTTTTTTATAAATTGCTTCTTCTACTTCGTTTAAGTGAGAGACATGTTCCTTGCAAGATAAGGAAGGGATTGAAGCGAAGAAAAAGAGATTTGCGAGAAGAAAGATTTTGAGAATTTAAGAAATTTCCATTCAAGATTTGTAAGTGAATTTCTATCATTTCAGTTTTAATGTTATTTGATATTTAAATCAAATATATTATTTTGATAGAAATTATTGTTTGAAATTATGGTTTTAGGAAGTGAAAGATCAAGTCATAAGTGTTGATCCCACGAGGATTCAACAAGAAAGGAAATTGATTCAAGAGTAAATCAAGCATCGTCGACCTGAGAAGTTCAAAGTGGGTAATTAATTATGAAATTCAAGTTTTAGCATTTTCTTCCGTTTTCAAAGTTTCAATTTAAAGACTACAATGTACGAAATGTTGAAAGATTAAATGCTTAAGTAATTGAAATTATTATTTCTAATGAGAAATAAATGAATTGAATAATATATAGAAAAGAAATATTGAGAAGAAAACGACATGTGAAATAGAATAGAAATGTTATGGAAAATGTAAAAGAAATGATATATGCGAATAATTCAGGAGTTCACCCCCTTATGGTACTGGCTGGGGACGCCGTACTCGTGCACGAAAATGGAAAAGGAAAAGGCTATGGAAATGGAAAAGGACTATGGAAATGGAAAAAATGAAAGCAAATGGAAAAGGTTGTACCTTCAGGTACTTTGAGACGGTGCTCCTGTGCAAAGTAAATAGAAAGAAAAGAAATATGAATGAATCATTTAAAGCTATAAAATGTTTTATATTGTTTCAAAAGAAAATATTCAGAGATGTATAAAGCATTGCAAAGAATTGATTTAATGTAAATAAATAACGATGTTTAATAAGATTAATTATGATGATTATTAAATAGCTACCCACTGAGTTTACTTAGTAAACTCAAACCACAAGTTTAAATCTTTCAGGTAAGTTCTAAAGAAGAAATGGCTGAAAGAGAAGAACATGTTTACAGAAGGCGACGTGCAAATGATGACAGGTAATGTTCCTTTTGTGTTTTATGGCTCTTTAGTACAATGAAAAAGTTTTGTCTAAGAAATATTATCGTCCGACTTTTAGTACCCGCCTCGTTAGATCGAGTACTCGGGCCGGGTCGTGACAAGAATACTTTACATCCATTTTCCTTTCAACCAAAAAGCCCCTAAAACATAAAGTTATGGGCTTAAAGTTGACTAATTCATTCACCACCACCAACAACAACAATATCAAGCTTTTATCTCACTGCGTGGGGTCAGCAATATGAATCTTTTTTTTCTCAATTCTATCCTAACTAATTCATTCACCACAGGAATAATATTTATATTGCTATTGGTCTCTTTACTAGCTTTTAACTTCGCTAAGAAATTTAATTCACTGATTTTCATGCGTTTGTTTACCTGACTAAAATTTATCAGAGAATTATCAAAGAAAATTATGATAGGTAAATCTGAAATAATGATTGTACCTATCACTATTTTTGAAGATTCCTTAACTTATTGAGAGGTTTAAGCAAAAACTCGGGCTGGTACTAATCTCGCAGTTTATCCAGATGCTTCTCCTTTTATCATCAAAGTTGGTTTGTTCATTTGTAGTTTAGCGCCTCTATAGGACTCGGTCCTCTGAACATCTTTTATCTCTTTGGCTTCCTGTACATTTTTTGGATAGTGTCTCTTAATATATCCTTGCTCTCCACATAAATAACACTTATCTAAACTCAATAGACATTTTCTTGGATGTGACTTTCCACAATTAACACAAATTGGTATCGAACATTACCATCCATGCTGTTGTTGTTGTTGACCCTGGATAAATTTTTGTTTTTTAGCTAATCACTTTTGATGTCAATTTGCCTTTTCTTGTTGTTAGTCTCCCATTTCTGTCTTACCATTCTCATATCTTACTCTAGAAATCGGGCATTCTCAATTAGTTCAGCAAAATCTTTAATGTACAAAGAAATTAGAGGTTGTCTCAATGGATCTCTAAGGCCTTTTAAAAAATTGTAGCATTTCTCAGTAGTATTGATAAGCTGTGGAGCATATTTTGAAAATGATGTAAAATTTGTCTCATATTGAATAACAATCTTGGATCCTTGAGTTACACTTACAAAACTCTCCTATATTGTCTGTCTTGCTAAAGAAGGGATATACTAATCTCTGAAGGCATGTTCAAAGTCTTCCTAGGTGATTAGCTCCTCAGGTCTACCCTTAAATTTTTTTAAATATTGCACTCTCCACCATCATTCTCCTTCAACTGACAATAAAAAAATAGCTAGAGATACTCGTTTCTCATTAAGACTTTTAATCCCATTCAAGATCTTTTCAATTTTGATTATCCAATCCTCAACAACTTTGCTGTCTACTCCGTTAAATAAATGTGGCTTCAAATTCTGAAAGAGTTTTAAATGCTTGTGTAACTCTACACTTATTGGGGCACTTGCTTCTGCACTGCTACTTGGAACTATAGCATGACTGGTGTAGCTGTTGGTGGTACTGGTACACTAGGTGCTGGAGTTTCTAAAAAGAATTGCATCTTTTCCATTATTTTCATCTTCATTCGCATCATTTTCATTTGCATCAGTCCTTGATATCATTGTTGTAGAATCAGGCACTACTGACACATATTCTGATCGGAGTGTACTTCCCTCAGCTGTGCAATATTTTCAAGACATTCAATTGCTCTACTGAGCTTACTAGCCATTAATCCCCTCGGGTATTCTTTCAACCATTTTATCTAAAAAATTATATCATAATATATGCATTTATATAACCATATGCACAAATTAATATTTTTTAATTTTATATATTAAATGCAAGAAGGATCGAGGGTAGACTCGCCACTAACTTAAGAACACTACCTCCTCCTAAGCTCTGTAGTAATTATATCATATTCAAATGTCTTTCTTAAAATACTAAATCCAATTAAGTTTCCTTAGATAATTCTTAGAAAGTTAAACCTCGCTCTAATATCACTTTCTGTCACACCCCACGCCGTTCTCCAACGAAATGACACAGGACGCAACAAAGAGAAATATAAGATTCCTCTAACATTCATAACTTATAAACATTCTAATAATAATCATGAAATATTTCACAACATTTATCTATAAAGCAAAATCATTCAAAATATTTTATTTATAACATATATATATATATATAGCAATTAATAACTTCAAAATATTTTAATAATAAATATTCTACATTCCTCTGTTTAATACTCTTCTTACATACTTATATCATAAAATAGAAGGTTTATATTGACATGATTCTATTATGCTTCAAAAACCTTCTCATTTCTTGTAAAACAGTTAGAATAAAAATCTGGTGAGCTATGAGAAACAGAAAAATCTGCAATTCTAATATAAGATTTATGAGAAAAGATCAATGAACAATATGCATGTATTTATGATTGAAACTAAGTTTGTAAATCATTTATAAAATAAATTAACATATATATGCTCATATGAACTAATAATAATAGAATGTTTGTTATAGTGCCATAGATAGAATAATATTATGTTAGTTAATGATTTAAACGTTCAATTAGTAATTTATTCATATGGATACTTCATTTAATATTTATGTTCTTTTTCATCTCTAATTTCATCTTAAGTCTTTAAATTTCTCATGATTAGATGTCTGAGCTTTTGGCCATCATCATAACATATAATTAACCATATTTGGTGCCAATGTAAAATCCAGTATTATTGTCATTGAATTACATTGAGGTCCTAATGCCCCATCATCACTTTTGTCCCACCTGTGCAGGTATTATAACTTATTGTTACCACCCATCACCTAACATGACTTTCCTTAGATTTAATAATTTCTAATCAATTATTTAACTAATAATTAAATGGTTCATGCATTAATATAAAAGACATCAATATAACAAAACAATTATTTGAAGGAAAAGAAGACGGTAGATAGCTTGTTGTTTTTCTTTCCAAAATATTGTTATTTAGCGAAATATTAATATAATTATTAATTAGAATATGATTACTTTTGAGCTCGAATCATTAAAATATATGTGCTCGTTTACATATGAATATTTTGTTGTAGACACAGATTCAACAATATTAAAAATTTCTAATGTATTTCATGCTAAACTTTTGCTCAATATATGTACATGTTGAAAGGCTTAAGAATTAGCTTTCTAAATTAGAATATGTATTTTTTTACCATTGTGACGATTTTCCTCCTTGATTCTGACTCCTCTTTATTTTTTGCATTTGTAAATCACGTACACATCCTAAAATCACAATTGCTGCGATTTCTCTCTAACAATATGAATTTTTAATCAAATGTAATATTTTACCTCAAAACTCCCTCTCCTCATATACCCATCAGAATCCTAAATAACAATTGGGTATAATTTAATTAAGAAACTTTACACAATAAAAATCTACAAAACATAGATTTTTTTACCTTTTCCTTCTCTAATCCTAAATTCTTTCTTCTTTTCTCGTCTTCCTGCTTTTCTTTCCTCCTGCCCGATCTCCTTCTAACCTTCCACTTGCCTCTGCTTCCTTGCTAAGCCGCAACTGCTGAATAGCCAAAAACCGAGAATTGAAGTGAGAAACAACCTCAGTTTACAATGGAAGGAGTTTTAAGTGTTTAATTAATGAAAGTTACTTAGTTACTCTTAGCATAAACCAATGCATGCACGCCTAAATGGGAAATCCGAATTATTTGACCTTGCTACAGTAAATTTAATGAAGGAAAATTATAGGAAACTTTAGGAAAAATAAAGTCAAATTGAAATTAAATCCATAACTTCCTCATGTTTACAAATTAACATATACTTTTATATACCAATTTACTTTAATTGACGAGTAGAACAAAATTGAATAATTTTTTATGATTTTCGTGAAAGTTGATATTTCAAAGTATAATTTAATTAAGGGAATTTTTGAGATTTTACTTGAAAATTTTGGATTTTATAACATGTATGTATGTACTTGGCATTCTCCTGTTATAAATAGGAGGGCTATGCTAGTCCATCTCCACCACTCAAGTCTAAGTTCATAATTTTTCATTGTTTGGTTCTATTCATGCTGTTGGCGAACTTTTAAGTTCATTGTAAGTCTTTTGAAGTTCATTTAATTTTCAATGTTTGTATATTTTTTCTTGTTTTTGAATCCTCATTTATTATATCCTATTCATTACTTTGCTATTTTATCTTCTTCTCATTTGGGTGTTTTGTATTTCATGTTTTTTTAGTTTATTCATTGTTAATTTGTGTGATCTCTCCTACGTAGGAGGCATATATGGGCAGGCCTGCCCACCACAGTTAAATAAACATACATGGTCGATGTTGTGAGATACCACGACTACGTGGTCTTCTAACCCGCCACATTTAAAAAAGCGCACATAAGCCATCATCACCTGCATAAGTGAATACACAAGATTTCCCCATCTCATTTGAAAAATGCGCATAGATACTTAAGCACAAATTTTTCTATCGCATTGAAATAATTCATACTGATACTTAATGAGAGGGAGAGAGAGATAGAGAGAGAGAATGAGAAGTAAAGAGAGAATGCGAGGGAGAGAGAGTTAGGGAGAATGAGAGAGAGAGAGAGAGAGAGAGAGAGAGAGAGAGAGAGAGAGAGAGAGAGAGAGAGAGAGAGGGGTGGATTGCCAACAGTTGGGTGAGGGGTTGGGAGTAGTGGAACAACGGTTTGAAGGTGGAGTTGTTAGATAGATTATCGCAAAAGGAGTCATTAGGGCTATGTTAAGGGAAGGAGGAACAACAATTTAGGTTGGAGATTAGCAAGTTGGATTGTTGGGCTGTGTGCGAGCATGAGAGGCATGTGTAGAGTTAGCGACAACATAAGGTTGGTTGGAGAAGGCGAAGAGGAGAACTAGAGGCTCAATTTCATGCTGGGAGCGGAGAGGACTGCAGTGAGAGAGATGGCACAAAAGAGAGGATTTGCGGGAAAGTGCAAGAGAAATAAAGAGGGAGCGAGCACTAGTTTAGATTTTTTGAATATATATATATATATATATATATATATATATATATATTTGTTTTTAAGAAGGGCCAGAGGGCACTTCACGCAACAATGGGACGGCGCCACAGGTCAAATGTATGACAAACATTAGGATTTACGAGTTGTGCATAGGAGTATTTGATTAATTTAATTTAATTTTTTCTTTTTAATTAAATATTAAATTGATAGAATAGATAACAAAGCAGAAGAATAAAATAAATATATGAATTGACTTCTCTTGCATTTCCTTATCTCTTACGCATCTCAAAGTTCTTGTCGTCATCTTACACATGCAAATTTTATGTTTCATTTTCAAGCTGTAGATAGGGCAATATAGATGTTTACCCTAAGTAGCTCTTACATTTCAGACACATGGATTGTGTTTGATTTGTGAAATGAGCAATGATTGTGTATTTTCTTGAAATTTTTTATATCTCTTCACTGTACAATGCGTTGGACAATACATACATTATTCTTAAAGCAATTTTGGTACGTCGATGTGACGCCCCAATATCTAGAGAGGAATTTAATTCTAATTCCTTAAACTTACTAAGCTAATCTTCTCGTATTTGCATATACACCAGATCCACTAATCACAATAATATGAATATATAGAAGAAACATTCAGAGTGCGCAAGATAAAAATTCATTCTCCAAAATAAACATATGCAAGAATCCAATTTTGAAATATAATCAACAAAACATATTATCCTGAAACTCCAAAGCATAAATACCTGACAATTTGGCAACCCTGTTTCCTATCGAACTGGATATACTCAGTAGATTATTTTCCTTTGCCTAGAATAGTAAAAGCAATGGAATGAGCTCACAACTCAGTAGGCTAGACCCAGTTCTCATCACAACATTCAATTCATCATCATAAAAAGACTGACAAAGAACCTTTAAACTAGATAAACTTAAAACATTATTTAACTGAACATACACGTATGAATGTAGAATTTGAATGCTTTAATGCCCCTTATAGCTCTCAAATTTCCACCTCCCACCCGGTTACCAGGTGCTGAGTAGAGCCACCTCACACCTATTCAGGATAGGTGCAGAGCAGAAAGAAACCAAAACAGATTAACTTTCAATATAAAGAACTTCTGATACATAATATTTTCAATATAGAAGATTGCCAATACCGAATGCTTTCACTTTTGGGCCCAATTTCTTTTCCAATACAGAGCTCCATGCATGCAATGAGCGTAGAATGAAATTATGAGTTTTAATACAATATCTGTAAAGACTAAAGAATCATATTATGACCTTTTTTCTTCTATAGTAAAACCCCCACTTTTTCAGTTGCCAATATAGAGTATCCAAAATTTTATCAAATTTACAGAGCTCATATAAAACATTAAAATAGCACACTTCCATAATTGTACTGCCAATCAGAAGAGCCACCATTTTTCTAAAATCATAAAAAAATGATACGGAAGAAGCAACTGGTGAAAACTTGCATTCTTATAGTCAAATCGTTCAGAACGAAGAATAAAGCGACATATAAAAAGTTACATCGTGAAACCTTTTTAAAACTCGAGAAAAATACTTTTAAAAGCATAACTTTCAATATATTTATCTGATTGAAAACAAAAATGAGGTTCTGGTTACTTACCTCGAGCCCGACAATTTCTCTAATTGGCCAGACATACGAAAATCTGATTACGGGCCTCAAAACTTAGATTTTTTCCTTCTCTTTCCTCTCCTCTTCCTTCTCCGGCAAGCTGGGGTGAATGAGAGTTTGGCTAGTGACTTTATATATTTATTATTTTAAAAACCACTAATCCGTTGGAACACAAGAACGCTTCCACTTCCAATGCCGCAATGCTACTAGCCAAAATTCTAAAACTCTTCCAAACTCTCCCCAAATATCCTAATCTTAAAAATATTTGGAAATATTTTGCTTAAAATACAATTGTTCTCTTACTAATGATTATTTGGATCATTAGGACATTTTTACATGAAAACTTCTTTCCGGTTTGTTATGGTGATGCCTATTATATGCATTTTGGACTGGTGATAGATTGCTTGGTTTGGTTTGTGTGACATGCCAAAGAACTCGTGTCCTGTTTATTGTATATTGATAGTGTTGCGTAGCATCTGACATATCAATTTGCTTTATTTTCTCTACAACATAATATAGATTTTGAGGGAGCTAATAGAGGAGCAGTGGCACTAGAGGACATTAATGTTGGTGAAAGTGCGCTGGAAATTCCAGAATCAATCATCATATCTGAGGATCTTCTTCATGAATCTGATATGGTGCACTAACTCCTATTAACTTTTATTTAGTTCTTATTCTTTATTCCACATTATCTTGCGCATGATGCAGGCTTGTATTAGATTCCTTCACTGTTCATTCCTCTCATGTTTTCTACCCAAGTAGTGAGAATAATGAGTTGGCAATAATAATATGCCCCAGTATGGTATGATTGCATCTTATTGAAACAGTACAACAATAAATGAACAATACATAGATAACAAGATGATGTAACTTAGATTTATGAAACTTTTTGAAACAACAATAAATTTCCTAGTTTGTCTTTTTTCCCCTTTTACCTTTTTTCATAAGTTAAGAGTTGAATTCATATATTTCCAAATTCCTCAAGAGGCCTCAAATTACAGATTTTGCTGCATATTGGCATTAGCTGCATCACTGTTTGGTATCTACACCACCTCTGCTTGTCCTGCATTTGTTTAACTTCTCTCTGATCATTGAAGATTTTAAATTTTCAATGTCTTTCGTTGGGATTTTGCTCTTTCGTCTTGTAGATTGTCTATTCCGTTTTTCGATTTTTTGTGTTAAGAGTCTCATTTTGGTTTGTGGCCTTGTATCACTCGAGTTATTTCACACTTCAAATTGATATAATTTGAGCTTTTATTTTTATACTTGTATAGTTTCTTCTGTTTGGGGTTATAGTTCCATTTATTGTTTGAATTTTTTGTTCGTTCTATCTTTCATGAAATCTCCTATGGTTGCTTCTGTTAAGATAATAGTTAAAATTCTTTTAACTGGCAGTTAGCAAAACTTCAACAACAACAACAACAACAACATCAAGCCTTTATCCCACTACGTGGGGTCGGCTACATGAATCCTTTTTCTCCATTGTGTCCTATTAAAAGTCAAATTCTCGTTTAAATCTAATAAAGAAAGGTCATTCCTAATATTTTCTAACCAAGTCGTTTTAGGTCTACCCCTACCTTTCTTAACATAAGTCAAATCTAATACCTCTACTCTCCTAACTGGGTCATCGAAAGGCCGCCGTTTTATGTGACCAAACCATCTAAGGCGACTCTCTCTAATCTTATCTTCTACTGGAGCTACTCCAACCTTTTCACGTATATGCTCATTTCGTATCCTATCTTTAAGGGTAAAGTCACTCATCCACCTGAGCATCCTCATCTCTGCCACACTTAACTTAGTATTATGCTTCTCTTTTAATGGCCAACATTCAGCACCATAAAGCATTGCAGGCCTCACTACCATCTTATAGAATTTCCCCTTAAGTTTGAGGGGTACATTTCTATCACATAACAAGCCCGATGCATTCCTCCACTTCAACCATCCAACTTGAATTCTGCTGATAATATCCTCATCTATTTCACCATCACTTTGAACAATAGCTCCAAGATATCTAAAACGTGTACTTTTATTAATGACTTGATCGCCCAAAGTCACAATCCCCTCACTAGGTCCATTACTACTAAAATTGCACTCCATATATTCCGTTTTAGATCTACTCAAGCGAAAACCTTTAGACTCTAAGGTTGACCTCCATAATTCAAGTTTACCTTCAACTCCCTCTCTCGTCTTATCAACAAGAAGAATATCATCAGCAAAAAGCATACACCAAGGTACATCCTCTTGCAAATGTCTAGTGAGAACATCCATGACTAAAGCAAAAAGATATGGGCTTAAGGCTGATCCTTGATGTAACCCAACTGAAATAGGGAAATACTTGGTCAATCCACCTTGTGTTTGAACACAAGTAATAGCTCATGCATACATATCTTTAATGATTTGAATATAAGCAAAACTTCATTTATAATAAAAAAATTGCTACCTTTTTTTCTTATGCCATGTTGATTGCCTTAGGTTCATTGGTTTTGTTTCATTAAAGCATCAAGTTCTATCTTCCATTTAAACTATTCTGCAAGGCATTTTTATTTAAAATCTCTTCAAATCCTTTTATGCATTTACAGTTTGAAGTTCTGAAGGAATGGGATGGTATGACTACTGAGACGATGCTGTTATTGTGGAGCATGAGGGAACGATACAATCCCCTTTCAATTTTCAAGAAATACTTTGAAACATTGCCAGACTCTTTCAATACAGGTTCAGTTAGGCTTCTAGCTATAAGAATCTTTGATAATTCTTAATTTATTTATCCTCATTTATTTTGGCGGATTTCCATATATATTATTTTAAGGAAACATATTAAAGTGAATTGTGGTTTGATGCACTTTTCAATTTTTGCTCAAAGATCTTGATGATCTTCAAGAACCATTTTCATAATATATTCAAACCTCCTCTGCTCCTATTCCATATGTGGACTGCCTCAGACTGAATAGTTGAATTACAATCCTCAAGCTTTTTTTGTTTTTTATAGGCTTAAGTTTTAGAATTGATGCTCTTACTATACTACATGGAACTCTTTTTTTTGAAGAATTGATGCAAGCTAAAGAGGTATATTCTACGCTAAAACTCTCCACACCTCCCATGTACTGTCCTTCACTACATCCCCATGATTTTCTTTTATGTGCATAAAAGTTTCCTTGACTACATGAGATTCAAACAGATATATTCTGTAATTTCAGCACTTACGACAACAATACGAGTCACTTTGTCCAGCATTATGTGCTAGCTACCCTGATATCTTCAAAACTGAGTTATACTCTTGGGATCGCTATCTATGGGCTTGTGAACTCTGGTATTCTAATAGCATGAAAGTTATTTTCAGTGATGGAAAGCTGAGGACCTGCTTGGTTCCTATTGCTGGGCTACTTAACCATTCGGTTTGCAATCAGTACTTTCAAACTAGCGTATAAATCCCTTTCGTTTTAAAAAGTATTTCTAGCCTCGGCTTATTTATTCTTATGTTCCTAACTCTGCAGCTGTTCCCCCATATAATACACTACGGTAGAGTTGACTCAGAAACCAAATGCTTAAAATTTCAACTTGCAAGACAATGCAAAAGAGGAGAGCAATGTTATCTAAGTTATGGAAGCCTCCCTGGATCTCACTTGGTTATGTTCTATGGTTTTTTGCCTGAAGGAGACAACCCTTATGATATAATTCCTTTAGGTGATGCTCTTTTCCATCTTATAAACTGCTCACCGTTATATATAATGCCATAAACATCATCACTATTTTATAGTGAAATGCAGGTGAAAACAGCATTAATAACTTAAAATTTATGATGTTTGTAACTTACGATAATTTGAATATAACTTGCTTATCTTTGACATGAATTTCTTATCTGTAAATGAAGGCTCAGAAAAATTCCTTAATGTTCCCATTTTTCCTAGGAAAAATATTGCATCATCTTATTCTTACCTTTGTTCATTTATTCCGACAACAATGCCTATGTACAAATAGACTTGGTTCATGATGGGCGAACAAGAGTAGAAATAAAAGTGATATCATGCTTTAACCCTTTATGGATAAAGATGCTTTGGAAATTGTTAGGCGGACAAGAGCTGAACCGGCCCAGCCGGTTCAGCAAACATATAGGAGGCGGAGGTATTCCGCCTCCTCTACTTTGGCCAGCCCACAAGTGGGCCCCACTTGCTAGCATCATTTGAAAATTCAAAGTGGAAGGGGCGGCTAGGCTTTAGGAGGGAAAACCAATTAGGAAATTTATTGTATTAAGAAGGATGAGGGAGATTAGGGATTTTTCATGTTTTGGATTGATTGCAATTAGGGTTTTCTTGGAGGCTTGGGCTCTAGAACGAATTCTAGAGATTGGGAGAGTGCGATCCTCCTCTCGAATAGAGGATCCTTGTATCTTTGCTATTTTCCTTGCATCTACTAGTAAAATACAAGTTGTTTCTCCATTTTTCTCTCAGATTTTCCCTGTTTTCCCACTGTTTTGCTGTTTTTCTTGCTGTGAACAGCAGTTTTGCATTGAGATTTGCTGTAGAAGCGAATAGGAAATACTTGAAATCAAGTATTTCCTATCAAATTGGTATCACTTGGCTGCACAGATGACTCCATTCAAAGTGTTGTACGGAAGGGACCCTCCTCACTTGGTGCATTTTGGGAGTAGTAGTACTCCCGTCTCTTCAGTAGAGGAGTACTTGGAGGAGAGGGATAAAGTACTGGAAGAATTGAAGAGACATTTACTGAGGGCTCAACAGATTATGAAGCGGCAAGCGGACGGACATAGGAGGGACATCCAGTTCGTAGTGGGGGAGAAAGTGTATTTGAAGCTCCGACCGTATAGACAGAAGACAGTAGCCAACAGGAGGAATGAGAAGTTGGCTCCACGGTACTTTGGGCCTTATGAAGTGTTGGAGAAGATAGGAGCAGTTGCATATCGACTGAAGCTACCACCAACGGCGACCATACATCCAGTCTTTCATGTATCACAATTGAGGAAGGCCATTGGCGATTATACAGCCAACCCCGAGCTACCAGCGACACTGACGGAGGATTTAGAGGTGGGTTTGGAACCCTTAGAACTGATGGGGGTTCGCCAGAAAGAAGAGGGAACTAAGGAAGTGTTGATCCAGTGGAAGAACCTTCCAGACTACGATGCCACGTGGGAGCCATACGAGAGGATGAAACATCAATTTCCTGATTTTCACCTTGAGGACAAGGTGATTCTTTGGGAGGGCGGTATTGTTAGGCGGACAAGAGCTGAACCGGCCCAGCCGGTTCAGCAAACATATAGGAGGCGGAGGTATTCCGCCTCCTCTACTTTGGCCAGCCCACAAGTGGGCCCCACTTGCTAGCATCATTTGAAAATTCAAAGTGGAAGGGGCGGCTAGGCTTTAGGAGGGAAAACTAATTAGGAAATTTATTGTATTAGGAAGGATGAGGGAGATTAGGGATTTTTCATGTTTTGGATTGATTGCAATTAGGGTTTTCTTGGAGGCTTGGGCTCTAGAACGAATTCTAGAGATTGGGAGAGTGCGATCCTCCTCTCGAATAGAGGATCCTTGTATCTTTGCTATTTTCCTTGCATCTACTAGTAAAATACAAGTTGTTTCTCCATTTTTCTCTCAGATTTTCCCTGTTTTTCCACTGTTTTGCTGTTTTTCTTGCTGTGAACAGCAGTTTTGCATTGAGATTTGCTGTAGAAGCGAATAGGAAATACTTGAAATCAAGTATTTCCATTTCAAGTATTTCCTATCAGAAATATGTACAAGTAGTTACCAGGTTTAATTATGCTATTGCAGTTTTATACCTTGTACCTCTTGGAACTTATTTTTGCTGCTTTTTTGGTGCACTACATTTATTTAAAATATGACCTATTCTCTCATAACAAAATAAAAAAATGTGTGGTTGTGCTTTAATTCACACATATGTAGTAAAACGTATGTAACGATGACTTGATTAATCCTCCCTTGCACTTCCTAGCTTGATTTAGCTGAATCGCCAGGGAGGCGCCCGGTAAGGAAACGTGCCATGCAAGGGCAAGTTTTTTATCACTATTTGGTATTGTTGATAGTGTGGATAAAGGTAATAATGGACTTGTTATTGCTATGAACGTCAAAGGGTGATGGAGACCTAGCATACAGTGCAAATGAGGCTTGAATTTTCAGGAATGAGAGTTTGTGACTTTGATGAAATCTAGCTAGCATAGACACCATTGACTAATAAAATTAAGGGGACTTGAGACATTGTTGGTGCAATTGGCTTCCTATTATTAATAAGCCTAAAATATAGTCAATACTAGTCAAGGAAAAATAGTTTCCACTACTTGGATTTGTTGTTGCTTCTTATATGTTTTCAGGGCTGAACTTTGTCTTTAAAGCGTAGTATGGGATTGTTTCACTCACACATATAAGTGATGATGGTCCTTAACAAAATCTATTAACTTTTTCCTTAGCAAAACAACTCTGTCATTAATGGAATTTTTTTTTTAGTTAAATCATTTTACTTCTTCAATAAATAGCTAAAATTATTTGAGCGGTGGAAAAACCCTAGTATGTCAGCATAGTGTGTAGGTTTTTGAAATACGATTGTCTACATAGCAGAAATGTGTTATATTTGTATGTTTAAGTCTATATAAATCTTTATGATACACCAAAAGGAGTTGGATTAAAATATTGATCCACATTACAGCTGAAAATGATACTTGATTTAGATTTTGTAGCTAGTAAGTATGAAGAGTGAGGTTGATGCTATATCCCTTGCAAAAATGAGATCCAAATTTGATTTCCATATCTCAAAGTGAGACTTAAAGAAAAGTTACTTTCATAAAATTTAGGACTACAATTTATAAAATTTCTTTGCAATTTTTAAGTTTTAAAAATGAGAATTTCCTCTTTAGTTTTGGTTAAATAAATTGAAAGTTTTTTGTTTTAACTGGCCATATGTAGATGCATTATTTGTCTAGTAAGTGCATACTACGTGCATTGTACATGTATAATATGCAAATTTTCTTCGTAATTTTTCGAAGCAATAGCATTTAGCTTTGAAGGCTCCAAGAGTCCAAGTATTAAAAGACCATTAATTTCAATCTTTAGTATTGGTAATATGTAGAAATCTAAGATTATTAACTTTTGTACTTGCTAGACTGGACATTAAGAATAGGAAAATGGACATTGTTCAACATGTTTTATGCAGTATTTTTTAATATCTCAACTATTTGTATTATTCGTATAAAAAAGTTTGGTATGTCTATAATTAATTTAATTTTACAGCAAACTATAATATATAAAATGCAAAACATTGCATTGAACATTTGGGTTATACATTAATGAGAATATTAATCATTTTTTGTTATCTAATAATGATTGTAGGCTAAATAAGTGATGCAGTCAAGTCTACCTAAACTCTCAGTCATAAGTTTGTGTTTTCAATATCATGCAATCGTACCTGTTTGTCTTTTTGAGTTAATTGTTAGTGGTTTAAATGTGCGTTATTGAAAATGATTTAGCTTTTTATATTTTTTTATTTGTAATTTGATTTTTAATAAGGCTTATTTCTATAAAGAGTGCTCTGAGCTTGTATTTATGCTAAGAAAGGTTTCCTTTCGGCTTCTCTTCTAGGTATTAATTACCCATTCTAGTGTTCTCTCAGGCTATCTCCCTCTACCTCGTATCTTCTTTATTTCGTCTATTCATCTTGTTCTCCTTTTTATTTCCATGAATTCTTCCCCTATACTGGATCCCTCCCCTCTTAAGAATAATAACAAAATTAAAAAAGAAACAACACAATCAGCTCTTCTTCTGCATCGCCATGCAGTTCTTCGAAATTGGTTGGTATATTTGTGTTATGATCAATATTAACAATTGTTGTAAATTAGCTAAGGAAATTTCCAGGTCACCTGGTGCAAGAATTAATAGTATGTCCTAGTCTTTTGTTTTGTGTTGCTCATAGAAGCATTTACACCTACTGAAATGTACATTTGCATGTATTATTTCACCACCCATTAGTTTTTTTCTTTTTTTATTATCTAATTTTTTTAGAAATTACTGTCACCCATTAGTTATGGACCTATGGTTGCTTCAAACTATGGTGCAAGTTTCTTCCATTTTAGGCTAGAATTAAACAATATTGCGATTGGTGTTTTAAAGATTTGAATTATCTGCAAATTTATTCTAGTATGTTATACCAGGTATTTTAACTTCTTTACTTGAGCAATAATTTGCTGCCTTTGCTCAAATAAAACCATCAAGAACCATAGTGCTTGCTTCTGGTTCTTGTTATGAATATAGATCAAAAACATGTATATTCATGCAGACTATATAATATTGTATAAGTGTGAGGTGATATTTTATTTGATGAGATATGTCTGATTTTCATTGCAGATATCGAGGTTCCTGAAGCTGATTACAGCCAATCTCAGGCCATTGAAGGTTTCAGGACAAGTCACATGGTGCGAGGTTCTTGGTTTTCAAAGAGTAATAAACCCCAGACCTATGGATTGCCGACACAGCTTTTGTCCCATCTCCGTTCAGTTCTGAAAAGTGGTGGCATGGAACAGCCTTCTTTGGTTCCAGGAGAAGATGTAAGGTTGACTATGGCTACGTTTGGGACGATTTTTTTGCTTCTTCTTAAAGCAATTTTTTAGTATAAAAATTAAATTTTTTTTAACTAAAAAGCCGTTTTAAGATGCAGGAAGAAAGCCGTCCCAAACGAAGCCTATGTGTATTTTCAATCTCTTAAACTAAATATTGGACAAACTAATATTTGCCTGATTATCCTCTATAACTCGGGAAATCCATTTCCACGGTATTTATTCAAAAAACTTGTAAATGGATTCCGGTAACTCATCATCATCATAATTAACTGCTGTATCTTAGTTCTTTGGGGCTGATTTTGTTCTCCTATGACTTTCAAGCTTAATCATGATTTCCAATTTTGCTTTGTTCTTATTTTATTTTTTATATATTCATTTTCAATATTTTTTGCTGTTCTGCCAAAGCAGAAAACCCAAAAACTCTCAAAACTGCCCCAAATCTGGCTATTAACTCTTAATCTATAATATCATTTTTTGCTTCCTCAGGAAAATGAGAGAGCATTGCTGGAAACAATAATCTCCATTTTTGAACCCATGATGGAAGGGCTTGGAGAGAGAGACAATATCAACAGGTAAAAATTCTCGACCCTTGACTGACTTCTTTTCTATCAGTTTTCTGAACTTGCTTACAATTTTACAGAGAAGAGTTGAGCTGGGATGTAAAGTTAGCTTTGGAATACAAAGATTTGCAAAGAAGAATCATATCATCTGTATTGTCCTCCTGTACTGCTGGACTACAATTTCTGGACAGTACATAATTTCAGAGATTTCAATCAAAAAAGCAAGTCAGTGACACAATTCACATGTTTCCCTATTTGCTTTTATGGATTTTGATTGATAAATCAAATTATGGCCTGTTAGCAGGTGTCGTTAGAAGGACCACAATGAAATTATAAAGCTTATTGTCAGAATTTCCATTGTCTTCCACCTACATCACCTGCAATTTGCTCATGAAAGTTGTAGAGAGAGAGAGAGAGAGAGAGAGAGAGAGAGAGAGAGAATGTGGGATTTCTCACTTCCTTTTCTGTTATCTTGCATTGTGTAATTTATGTAAAAGGATCATAGAATGTTTATTTTCATTTAGGTGATCATCTCTACTTGTTGGTTGAGGTAATGAGAAGTCATTCAGGTCGTGTCGGGTTGACCTGGACACGAAGCCGGTCAGGTTCAGGTTCGAAAAACCAATCGTTTTTCAAAACAAGTTGGGTTTGACTTGAATAGTTTTGGATTCGACTCAAATCCGACCAGTGACCCGAAATTGACACCCCTATGAGATGCAACTTTTTGGATTTTCTAGCTTGAAGTGTCTTCCATTTATTTATATCAAGTTTATTAGTTTTCCTAAGCTTGCTGGCTGAGCAAAAGAGTGGAAACCTTTTTCCATTAAAAGTTTTATTAGCTGTGATTATAGGATTGCAATTTATGAATGGCTGATATTCATTCAATTAAGGTTTCTTTATATTTTAATTAATCAATTAGAGCAACTAATTGAATACATTTGAATGCTATCTTGATTGTTTTTTTGGTTGGTGGATTTGCTCGTTTGTTTCTTCATACAGATATAACGCAATATCCATAACATAAACAGTTACAGATATAATGAATTATAATATGTTTCTTCATTATATCTCTTGAATTACAGTACAGAAAAAAATGCTGTTTCTGACGATTTTTTTGGCGAACAGTGCCTGCGGAATGACTATCGAAACCGGCAAACATTTCCACCAAAAATTTTTTATGATGCTGAATCGCTAGTTTTTCGCTTACTTTCCTTAAACTATAATTATTTAAAATCTCTAACTTAACAGTTTAAATTAACATTATACACACCTCTCTAATTAATTACACATGCTTATTGCATAATACTAATCTAATTTGCAGGAACATGTATCATTATAATCAAGGTACCAATATCCTGGTCAAATTATTAAATCATAATATTATTATTTCTCAGTTAATTTATTTCTCAACACAAAGATAATTTGAATTACAAAATTTAATTAACTTAAACAATTTTGTCATATTTCTAATTTACATTTTTCCTTGTCAGAAAACAAAAAATAATGATAAATTCCACTTGTTTTTTCTTTAATTATATAATATTTTTAAAGCCTAACGATATTTGGTTCAACAAGGATATTAATCATAACTAATTTTAAAAAAAATTAATATACAAATTTAAAACATCATTTCATTAACTTAGGTTTTATTTGGGACGATTTTCTTACTGCTTTTTAAAGTAGTTTTCTAATAAAAATATTAATTTTTTTTACTAAAAAGTTGCTTTAAAAACCACTAAGAAAGACATACCAAACGAAGCCTTAGTTTTTAATTTACACAATTTAAATAGTAATACTTTTTATATGAAAATGACATATTTATATAATTAAATAAAATCGTCATGCTCTTATATCAAAAATTTCAGTTAGAAATTTCATTCTTTATTATGTTTCCTCATAAAATCTTCTATTGATACATATGATGAATTTCTCCCAATTCCTTAAATATTTATATAAATTACAAATTTAATTTCTTTCTTTCGTATTTTACTACCAAATCAAAACCCCTAAATTAGTCTTCTTAATTTCATAAAAATCATTTGTGTAAAATTAGGATTTAGGGTTAACACATATTGTATATTGAAGGAAAGGAGAAATAAGTACCTCTCAGTTTCGATTTGATATCTAAGCCTTCCTCAACATCCTTTACTCTAGCTCTTTCGTATGTTTGGCTAGCCTACCCAAGCTTGACCCTTTAATCACTTTAAACTTTACTCCTTCGCCCGTTTGACTAAGGTTATAAATGTTACAATCTTCTCACAAATAAAATCATAATTTCAAGACATTTCCAATTTTTTGAATATATCTTCCCCTTCCAATCTTCAACACATTCACCATCTCCTTCAAAACCTCATTCATATCACCCACCCTTAACCTTAGTCCCACTAACTTCTACCTTACTGCCTACTCCACCTACCTCAACCGATCTCACTCCTCCCACCAACTTCACTACTCACCTTCTACAACCTCTCCACAACATACTCTTCTTCCATATCCACCATCACCACAAACTACATCTTCCTCTTCAACAACACCATAAAACTCCCCTTCACCACCGCATCCAACCCATCATATGCTTACATGTTTTAAAACTGATCATCTCAAACCCAAAACTATTGTTAGCATGTCTTATACCATCTATTCTACTGATCCAACTTGCTACTCTCAAGCTTTCAAACATCTTATTTGGCGTAAAGAAATGTCAACTGAATTTGATGCTTTCCAAGCTCAAGGTACTTGGATATTAGTGCCACCCTCACCTACCCAAAATGTACTTGGATGCAAATAGATATACAAAACTAAATACAATGCAAATGGCTCAATTGATAGACACAAAGCCAGGTTGGTTGCTCAAGGATTTAAACAAGAATATGGATTGGACAATTTAGAAACATTTAGTCACATAGCCAAGTTTCCCACTATACGCATTTTCTTAACTGTGGCAGTCACTCACAAATGGCAAATCTTACAATTAGATGTATCTAATGCCTTCTTATATGGGGATCTTCATGATACAGTCTATATGACTCAAACAACTGGCTTTATTGACCCAATGTATCCAGATTATGTTTGCCTTCTCAAAAAGTCTATATATGGCTTAAAACAATCCCCACGAAAATAGTTTGCAAAATTTTCATCTGATTTGGTTAGATTCAGTTTTCACCCTAGAACAGTCGATCCATCTTTGTTGTTATATCAAAATGGTACTAAGCTTCTATACATTTTGATTTATGTTGATGATATTTTATTAACGGGCAATGACCAGCTGCTCATTCATCAACTGCTAACTCATCTTCACAAGAATTTCAATTGAAGAATTTAGGAAATATTCATCACCTTCTCGGCATTACAATCTCGCCAACATTAAATAGATTATTTTTAACTCAAGCAACCTATGTGTCGGCACTTCTCACTCGAGCAGGTATGCAATCGTGTAAGACACTGGCTACGCCTATGGCTCTTAAGAGCCTTCCTTCAACGAGCAGTGAGCAACCATTCCAAAATCCAGAGCTTTACAAACACATCATTGGTTCTCTTCAGTATTTAACAGTCACAAGACCTGATCTCACTTACACCGTTAACAAATTGTGTCAGTTCTTGCACAAGCCATTAAATGTCCATTTTTCCCTGCTCAAACGACTTCTTCGATATCTCCAAGAGACTATCATTTAGAATATTGATACAACCAACTCCCTTGCAACTCTATGCATTTTCAAATTCGAATTGGGTAAGTGATCCTATAGACCGCTAGTCGACCATCGGTTACTGTGCTTATCTTGACACAATTAATTTCTTGGCAGGTTAAGAAGCAAAAGACTATAGCTCGCTCATTTGCTGAGGTTGAATATCGTTCTCTAGCCATAGCAACTGCTGATTTAATTTGGTTGCGACGTCTTTTACTTGAATTTCACATCCCCACACAATTATCCACTAATTTATTCTGTGAGAACATTTCCAACATTGCATTATCCAACAATCTAATATTTCATGCCCCAAAAAAATACATTGATATTGACTATCATTTTGTAAGGGATTGTGTCAAGAATCAAAGCATCTCCATTCATCATATCAATATAATAGATCAAATAGCTGGTATCTTTACAAAACCTTTGCCAATCAAACGATTTCAAAATCTTCAACACAAGCTAACACTCCTTGACATGATTATTATCTTGAGGGGGGATGATGAGAAGAAGTGATAAGCTAGCACCTATACTGCTACAGCCACCTTCATCAGACCTTTAACCACTAATATGATTTCTGCAGGAATACACTATTGCAATTTTAATCCAAACCGTTGATATATAACTAACTGCAATCTCATCATAGCTTATTTTGACAAACCAAAACCACGGCAAGTTGAGATACAGGAAAAAAAGCGTCCCTACTTTTTCCTCTTCGCTCTCTGTTTTTCTGCTTAGCTAAGGTTTGCAGGTTTTCAGACAGGATAGGCAGCATGTGCTATAGCACAGGGCAATAGAACTGGTAGCCCTGAGGTAATGATAACAGAGGGCGTGGCGGTATTATTTGAAGTTTTTGACATTATGTGATCAAATAGTGAAACTTTGACGTTAAATATGTAAATGAATGAGTTTTGAGTGCTATGCAGGCAGAATGTTAGACATACAAATAAAATAGACTAAGGCTTTATTTGGGACGATTTTTTTCTGGCTTCTTAAAGTAGTTTTTTAGTACAAAATTAAAAAAAAAAATTGTACTATAAAGTTGCTTTAAGAAGCATAAAGAAACCGTCCTAAATGAAACCTAAATGATGTGAGTGTTTATTCCAAAATAAAATAAAATAAAAACAAAACTAGGGGAATGGTGAAATATAAACAAATTTTATAACAAATTTGTTCCCATTCATCCAGCATTACTATGCAACAGAAATGACAGCCTACGATGCTTGAAGCTGAAAAAAAAGAGCAACATGAAATTCAATGATCCATTGTCAAAGGTGAGAACAAATCTTAATTACCAATAGCTCACAATGATTGTCATTCTTCAGCTAAATGAGCTCATTGAAGTTCAGACATTTGGCAGACTCGTGGCATGTTAGTCCATGGATAGGACTCCAGTGAAGCCATGGATGATATTCCAGCAGGCCCAGGCACAAGGTCTTCACGCAAGTTCTCACCTAAAGGTCCAGAAATAGAATCAATGGCACTTCGAGAATTTCCAATAAACCAACCTGATCCGAGTAGAACATCAGGTCTCAAGAAATCTGGCAAATTCGGAGCACATTTATCTTGTTTGGCAGAACCTGCAGAACCCACATTTACATCTCGCTGAGTACCAGAAGAGAAAGTTAAGTGCAAAAAATACTCACCCATAGGTGCTTTAGACGTTGAAGATTCATTAAAAGTGCTTCTAATGATTGGGTTACACTCGTTGAATAGAGAAACAGCTGATAGACAAAAGGGGGAAGTTGGGTCCCTGATATCTTCCAATTTTACAGTGCTGCTTCCCGTCATGGTATCATCGAAGCTTTTCTCTAATGATTGTTTCTTCCCAATGCTTATTGCTTTTGATTCCTGAACCAAATCTTCTAATAAACCTTTGTTTTTTGGTGAAGCGCAGTCGGACTGCACTGAAACATTTTCAGGAGACTGGATATAACTATCAACTGCATCATATGAGGATGTAAACAAAGAAGCAGACGTGTTCCAGTCATTATAATCAGCTTCTGTAGATTGGAGTGAAGGGAGCTCCATCTTCACAGCCCCTGGAAGGAGCCTGGAAGAGGAGAAGTTGCCATTTGATAAGGCATGGTTGCCGGGTATGGGGCAAATAAAGGATGCCAGGTTCTTCTTGCTCTCAGGATCAGGATCATGGGGATAACCTATCCCAGGGTTCAAATAAACTGGTTCAGAATTCAAACTTGAGAGATCCTCAAATGCAGGAACCATGCTCTTAAGGCCAAAATGGCAGCCTGGAAAGGAGGTTTCAGATTCCCAAGTCTGCTTGGCATGATCCCCTTGGGGATTTAAAAAACAGCGAGTGTAATAACCAAGACCATGACTTGGCATTGCAGTTACAGGGATGTCTGAAAAATGAGGTGGATAAGGTGGTGGCCCTGGATTAGCTTTGTGAGGAAGAAATCTAAGTTCCAGCGTTCCATTAATGGTTCCTGGTAAAATTCCAATGTTCTGTTGGTTACCACTGCTGAGCTCAGTAGCACTCTGGATCAGTTGATTTTCATCTGAAGTTTGCAAGTTTACTTTAGTTGGATAAAGTGGCAAACCAGCTCGTGACCGTCTCTTGACACGCGTGTTCCAATAATTTTTTATTTCATTATCTGTACGCCCAGGGAGCTGGCCAACATATTGGCACAGATTAGATTTCAAATGAAAAGGAAAAAAATTAACTACAACAAATTCATGCAAATTCAAAATGTGTGCACCATATTATTCAATAGTACTGAACATTGGCAGAAGGAGATAAATTAAAAGCTTTGGATCTTCCTAAACAAAATTTTATCTTAAATTAATATTCCTTGCTAACATAACCTTATGCATCATAACATATTGCATTATAGACACATTACCCATGAATTTTCATCCAGTTTATCATACGTTGTTTCCATGCAAACCATGATGATCAGCAAAAATAAACTGTGCTAGATCAACTCCAGCATGAAATCATAGAGGTGCAGTACAAGGACACATCTTTTCAAAGTACAAATCAAGGGAATAAAGTATTCAATGAACAAATCATCGTCGTCATCATTAGGGCTGAAAATGAACCGAGTGTTTGACAAGTTACTCATGGCTCCACTTGATTAGAACTCGTACATGATCGTTTGTTTAAGTAATCAAATAAATATGAATAATTTTTAAAAATACTCGATTATTAGATAAACAAGCTTGAACAACTGTGTTTGGCTCATTTATGTGCATGAACAATATCAATTAAAATTTAAAACTCATGAATAAGCTCAATATAAAGCTCATTAAGAAGCTCAATTAATAATTAATATAGAGCTTGTGAATAAGTTCATTAAGAATTTATTAACTCTTGTAATGAATATTTATTTGATATATTTTCACATAATTTTTAGTGTAATTATAATAAATAATTATTATTTCATTGAAAATTAATTTCATTTTTTTATGTTATATTTTTTCAGTAGAATAAATTTATTCATGAATGAAAGATATTTCAGTATTTCTTTATATTTGTTACATTGTTTGTTTAAAGTGTTCATAAACAAGTTTGTTTATAAGAAAAATTATTTTTTGAACTCGTTTGTTCTTGAACGGACTCGTTTGATAGCTTTAAAACACTCACTAGATATATTCGTAAATGAACACTTTTAGTAGCTTAAAAACACTTGTAGATATATTCGCAAACAGGATCTAAGTAATTGTTTATTAGCAGGCTCGATAAGACTCATTTATTAAGCTAATAATATTTAGAAAGTTTAGCTCATTAATAGCTCGATAAGACTCATCTATTTTGTAACACCCAAAAGTTTCAAGTAAAATTATAAAATTTTACTTGGTTAAAGTATGCCTCAAAATATTAATTTCTGTGAAATTTTTGAACAAGATTATATTTCTTTTATAGTTTAAATTATAATTACTTTTAAATTACTATTAACATTAAATTATTGTTAATAATACAGTAGCACTAATATTAAATTAAACTAAGCATTACCCTTTTTCCTGAAGAGGTGCTTGCAACGACTGATGAAAGGAGCAGCCGCCGATTGTGCCATCACATGGCTATGAGGGTTTTGGCGTGAGCACTATACAGTTATTCCTGTTTTGCCTCCCCCTTTCTATTTCCTTTCACGTACGCAAGAATCGAGTGGGGTGCGAAATAGAGAGGGAGTGAAAGTAGAGTGTAGTTCGGTTAAGGCTTTGGAGTGGGAATTGCCGTGAGAGAGTTGTATTTCTCGGTGGAAGAAGAGGAAAAGGAGAAAAAGAAATTGAAGGAAGAAGGAAAAAAAGGAAAATGTAAGAATTTTGATTGTAGTATAGGTTTTCAATTTTTTGAAAAGTTTCTAAAGAAGATTATACCCAATTATGTTTTAGAATTCAACTAGCATATGTAGAGAGAACATTACGAGGTAAACTATTTTGTTGGGATAAATTGATTTTATACAATTAGTTGGAAAATGATTGGAAGAACTAAAAAAATTAAGATGTGAATTGTAGGTAATTTACAAACGAAAAAGGATACAAGGTGTCGAATTCCATAAGACAACTCATCACAGAGGTAAGAAATACAATTTTAATCAAAAAAGCAAATACTATCATTTCTAGACATGTTCATTTATATTTGACATAATTGAAGGGAAGAAGACATTAAAGTTATTCAATTTCTTGAGAGGGTCTTGAACCAAGTATTCAAGTATGAGCGACTACGTGTAAATTTGAATAGTTTAAGTTTAAAATGAGATATACGATGATTATATAAAGTTGTCCTAACTGTCAATATGTTGAGAAGAAAAACACAAAGTTATGTATTGCATAATTATTCTTTTGATGCAAGCAGTATGGTAGATATATCTTTTATATTCAGCATGAAGCATGACAATTCAAGTATGAGCTCATAAATTTGAAGTCGAATGAATATCATATCAGTGAGGGTTGACAATTAAATAATACAATAACTGTGCAGGTGGTACAAAAGGGACATTAATGTAGTTCAATGACGATAATGTCAAATTTACCTAGGCTCAATTGAATACTATTATCAAAGCTATAAAAGTTAATTATATATTAAATGATGGTCAGAACCTCAAATAGCTAATTATAATATTATGCATAAACTTCAAATAAAATGAAAGATGAAAAGTAGTATAGACAATAATTAAAATAATTAATATTAGTTTGAATATGTTTTGTAATCACTTTGAGTTTATTTCAATTATGAATTCATTTATATTATGCTAGATTGTTTCAACTTCTTTATTAGAATTACATAACTCTCTGAGCTTCATAGCACACCAGTTTTTATATTAGCTATAGTTATAAGAAAGGGCAAGAAGAAAATGGAAGCAGATTACGATCAGGTCAATAAAACTTAATGTTTTAATGGTTAGTTATTTACGTGAGTTTACATCGAGGTATGTAGACTATTTATCTTTGTAATGTTTTGTGGTTTTTAGTGGCTCTGTAAGTATATTTATAATACAAGTGAGAATATTTAGATGTTTCTGTTTATATAAAAAATGTCGTTATATTAATTGAACATATTTATGAAAATTATTAAGAGTTTTAAATGTTGAATGCTAAGAATGTTATGTTTTCTCTATTGCACCCTGCGATGTAGGTGGAGGATATCGTGGTGTGTGGCAAAAGTGGTATCATAGAAAGATTTAAAATTATGAGGATTTAATTATATATGCTTAAATGGATTAGTAGTTTTACGAAAAAAATTAGATCTAATTTAATTATTATAGAGCTTAGGTGGGAGTTGTGTTTATAAGTTAGTAATGAGTCTAACTCTCAGTCATGCTTGCAATTAGTATATAAAAGTATCATGTTAATATGTGTGCATGATTATATAAATGCATACTTCATGATGTAATGCATTGCAGATATAATGGATAAAAGGATACATGAGGGGACTAATGGACAGTCATCTCAACATGACAAGAGCGTGAGGATCCTAAAAATATTATGCCAGTTGAAGGTAGTACACTCAGAGTGGATAATGTACCAGTGGTGACTGACCTTGCCAGAGTAATGTCAGGGACTACGATGCAAATGTAAATGATGAATATGATGATGCAAATGATAGAAAAGATACAGTCACTTATAGGACCTGCAACACTTAGTATTCCATCAGCAATTATACCAGTCACCCATACAGCTCCTAGTAGTAGTGTAGATACAGATGAAGGTACACATGTTAGTATGGAAGAGACAAGCATTTAAAGCTCTTTCAGAGTTTAAAGCCACCTTTATTTAAATAAGTAGACGTCAGAACTACTGAGGATTGGATAATAAAGATTGAGAAAATCTTGAATTGGGTGAAATGACCTGGTGACAGACATGTATATCTAACTTTTTTTGTGTTGGAAGGTGAGGCTAAGCGATGGTGGAGAGAACATTTGAAAAAAATTGAAGGTAGAGCTAAGGAGCTAATTACCAGGGAAGAATTTGATCAAGTCTTCAGGGAGTGCTACATTCCTCCTTTAGCAAGCCAGGCAATGCATGAGAGTTTTATTAATTTAAAATAAGAAGCTAAGACTATTATTCAACATTAATCGGAGTTTACATCCTTATCAAGATATGCTCCACAGCTTATCAATACTCCTACTGAGAAATGCTACAGATTTTTGAAAAGCCTCATAGATTCATTAAGATGACATCTAATTCGTCTACACATAAAGGATTTTGCTGAACTAGTTGAAAGTGCTAAACTTTTAGAACGCGATATAAATATGGTAAAACATAAATGGGAGACTGATAGCAAAAAGAAGCCATTTGATCACAGAGGTGATCAGTCAAAAAGGTATAAATTTTATCAAGAACAACAATAGTAGCCTACAGGGTTCCATTTGATACCAACCCGTGCAAATTGTGGAAAATCTCATCCATAAAAATGTCTATTGAATTCAGGAAAGTGTTATTTGTGTGGGGGGCCAAGACATATCAAGAAAAATTGTCTGAAAAATATCCAAGAAGTCAGAGAATCAAAAGGTATTTAGAGGACAGAACAGTACAGAGGTGTTAAGCCACAACTGAGCCAACCAGCTTTTAAGATAAAAGGAGAAGGATCTAGGGAAACTATGAGATCAGCACCGACTCGAGTTTTTTGCTTTAACATCTCAAGAAGCCAAGGAATCTTCAGAAGTGGTGACAGGTACTATTATTATTTCAGATTTACTTGCTAGAGTTCTGATAGGAAATACTTGTATTCACAAGCAATCCTAACCCAAAATAAAGTACCACAACAAGAACTATTGTCCACAGCAGTAAAACAGCCAAAACAATGGAGAATTTAGAGAAAATTTGTAGGAAAAACTCAAAACACACTTGGATTCCACTAGACGATGAATAAAATAGCAAGATACAAGAGATCCTTAATTAGAGAGGAGGATCGTCTCTCCCAAATCTCTAGAAAAGATTGTCTAGAGCTCAAGCCTCCAAGAAACCCTAATTTCAATCAATCAAAACATACATCTCCCTAATCCCCTCATGCACTTTAATACAAAAGCTTTCCTAATCTAATTTCCCTCTCAAAGTTTTAGCCACCTCTCTCTCTTAATTTGAAAATCAAATAATGTGTGGGACCCATTCATTCATGCGGCCATAGAGAAGGAACACCCGCTGGACCGGCCAGCTGGTTTGCTCGGCTGGTTCGAACAGAACAGGCGTAACAATACCGCCCTCCCAAAAAATTACCTTGTCCTCAAGGTGAAAATCCAGAAACTGTTGTTTCGTCCTCTCGTATGGCTCCCACGTGGCCTCATAGTCATGAAGGTTCTTCCACTGAATCAATACTTCCTTAGTTCCATCTTCTTTCTCGCAAACCTCCATCAGTTCTAAGGGTTCCAGAATCACCTCTAGATCCTGAGTAAGTGTCACCGGTAGCTCAGGGTTGGTTGTGTAGTCACCAATGGCCCTTCTCAACTGTGAGACATGAAAAACCGGGTGGATGGTCGCCGCTGATGGTAACTTTAGTCGATATGCTACTGCCCCAATTTTCTCCAATACTTCATAAAGCCCAAAATACCTTGGAGCCAGCTTTTCATTTCTCTTGTTGGCGACTGTTTTCTATCTATAAGGTCGGAACTTCAAAATACAGTCTCTCCCACTTCAAACTGGATGTCCTTCCTATGCCCATCCGCTTGTTTCTTCATAATTTACTGAGCTCTCAGTAAATGTCTCTTCAACGCCTCTAGCACTCGATCCATCTCCTCCAGTACTCCTCCATTGACGAAACTGGAGTACTGCTACTCCCAAAGTGCACCAAGTGAGGGGGGTCCCTTCCATACAACACCTTGAATGGAGTCATCTGTGTAGCTGAGTGAAAAGAGGTGTTGTACCAATACTCCGCCCAAGGTAGCCACTTGGCCCAAAGCTTAGGTGTCTCCGACACAAAACATCTCAAGTAGGTCTCCACGCTCCTATTGACCAACTCCATTTGACCATCTGTTTGTGGGTGGTAAGCGGTGCTCCTCTTCAGAACTGTCCCCTGTAATCTAAACAATTCTCTCCAAAAATGACTGAGGAACACCTTATCTCTATCAGACACGATCGCCTCTGGTATACCATGCAATCTGACCACCTCTCTGATGAAAGTTGAAGCCACTGTCACCGTGGTGTAAGGATGTCGAAGAGGAATGAAATGAACATATTTGCTCAATCTATCCACTATCACCAATATCACAGTAAACCCCTCAGAATGGGGCAGCCCATCAATGAAGTCCATAGATACCTCCTCCCAGACTCGACCTGGTAAATCCAAGGGCTGCAGTAACCCCCCGATGACATAGCTAGGTACTTATTCCTTTGGCAGACTTCGCATCTGGATACCATCTCTTCCACATCCTTGTGCATCCCTCTCCAGTATAGTTATGCCGCCAGTCTCCTGTAGGTCTTTAACACTCCTGAATGAACTCCCACTGCAGTCCCATGGAACTCCTGGAGCAACTGTGAAATGTGACTTGATGTTTTGGGTAACACAAATCTCCCCTGGTACAACAATCTCTCCCCCTCCAATGAGTATCCTGGATGGTTGCCCTCTCCCTTTATTAAGTCAGTCTTGATCCTGCCTAGTTCTTCATCTCTAGCACTCTCCTCCCTGATGACCTCCCAATCTAGCATCAATGGGACTGATACAGCCATTGTTTTCAGCTCCCCCATGCATTGGGACAGGGCATCTGCCGCTTTGTTCTCCATCCCTAGCATGTACTGAATCTAAAAATCATAACCCAGCAGTTTAGATAGCCACCTTTGATGCTCTTCTGTTACCATTCGTTGTTCCAATAAGTATTTCAAGCTCCGTTGGTTGGTCCTAACTATGAAATGTCTTCCGAGAAAGTAGGGGCGCCACTTTTGGATGGCTAACACAATTGCCATCAATTCCCTCTCATAGACATATTTCAGCCGGGCTCTTGCCGTCAGCACCTGACTGAAGTAAGCAATGGGCCTATGATTCTGCATCAACACTGCTCCTAAACCATACCCCGATGCATCTGTTTCTACTACAAAGACCTGAGTAAAATCCGACAAAGCTAAGACCGGTATTGTGGTCATGGCTTTCTTTAACTTCTCAAATGCTGCCGTGGCGGCCTCCCCCCATAGAAATCCGTCTTTCTTCAACTGCTCAGTGAGTGGCCATGTTATAGTATTGTATCCCTTCACAAACCTTCGGTAGTATCCTGTCAGCCCTAGGAATCCCCTCAATTCTTTCAGATTTTTAGGCAGTGGCCACGTTAACATGGCTTCAATTTTGGACTGATCTGCGGCTACCCCCTCTTTAGATATCATGTGCCCCAAGTACTCCACACTGGCTTGTGCGAAGCAGCACTTCTTCAGGTTAGCCCTCAACTGGTGCTCCTGGAGAATCTCTAACACCTGCTTCAAATGCCCCCAATGCTCCTCCTCTATCCTGCTATACACTAGGATATCATCAAAGAACACCAAAACAAATCGCCTGAGGTACGGTTTGAAGACCGTATTCATGAGTACCTGGAACATGGCTAGGGCATTGGTGAGGCCAAAGGGCATAACTAGGAACTCATAGTGTCCCTCATGAGTTCTAAAGGCGATCTTGGGTACATCCTCCTTCATTCGAATCTGATGATATCCTGATTTCAAGTCAATCTTACTGAAGATTACTGTTCCACTCAATTCATCCAACAGCTCGTCAATAACTGGTATAGGAAACTTATCAGGTACAGTTTCCTTGTTGAGTGCGCTGTAGTCTACACAGAACCGCCAGCTGCCATCCTTATTCTTCACCAATAGAACAAGACTAGAGAACGAGCTAGTGCAGGGCCTGATGATCCCTGCTTCCAGCATTTCTCTGATCATCTTTTCTATTTCGTCTTTCTGAAACTGAGGGTAACGGCAAGGTCATACGCTGACAGGCGACACTCCCTCCCTCAATATGAATGCATGCTCCTACTCCCAGGGTGGTGGCAACCCTAGAGGTGATTGAAAAACCTCATAGAATTCCTAGATCAAAGGTTGTACAGAGAGGGGTACGTCTCCCCCTTCCTCCAAACTCACTCCCTTCAATCTGTGTAATTCCACCAAATAGCCTTCCCCCTCCTCCAAAATGGTCTTGATTAGGGATTTGAGAGAAACCCCTGCCTTGGTCAGTCCCGCATCACCTTGAATCACCCTCTTCCTTCCTCCCTTCACCAACTCCATCCTCAGAGTACCCCAATTGACCTTGGTTTCCCCCAAGGTCTGCAACAACTTCATCCCTAGGATGACATCCGTACTCCCAAATTCTAGGGGAAGGAAGTTTTCCTTCACTTGGATACCTTGGATCTTCAGCACCACCCCTCTACAGACTCCTCTTCCCATTTCTATCTTCCCCGTGCCCATCATCACCCCATAGCCTCCTGTATCTACTAACTCCATCCCCAGCAGCTCCACAATCTAGGTGGAAATGAAATTGTGGGTTGACACACTATCAATCAATACCACAACTTCACGGTCAACTATCTCTCCTTTCACCTTCATAGTGTAACTCGGAGTGAATCCCACTACGGAGTTGAGAGAGACCTCTGCCACATCCAGATGCAGCTTTTCCTCCTACACCTCAGAATTGCTCCCCCCTCCCTCTTCGTCTTCCTCGTCTTCACAAACGAGGAGAACTTGAAGAGTTCGATCCTTACACTTATGCCCTGGCATGTATTTTTCATCACATCGAAAACACAGCCCTTTTGTTATCTTCTCTTGCATTTCCTTCTCAGTAAGCTTCTTGAACTATCCCCCATTTCCTCCTCCTGTTGCTTTTTCCTTCGAAACTTCTTTCATCCCTCATGTGGACGCTCCCTTGGGGGCTAGGTGGGTAGTCGTCCACCTGTAAGTGCCTCCTGAGCTGCTATTCCTAGCTCCCTTCTCCAGATTCTTTTGATTTTCGACCAATTGTGCAAGCTTCATGGCCTCCCCCAAGTCCCTGGGCATCATGACCTTCACCGCTGCTCTAACCTCTGCCTTTAACCCTTCATAAAGTTCCCCTCCAGCATCGTATCGGACAAGCGCTCTACCCTGCTGGCCAGATGCTCAAATCTCTCTCAGTAGTCCGCCACAGACTCCTCCTGCACTAGGGCAAAGAACTGCTCGTACAAGTCTCCTCCTGATCGGTTTGGAAACGCTATATCAAACTGTCCTTGAATTCTTCCCAGCTCCGGTTAGGTCTCATCTGATCTCTCCACTGTTACCAAGAGAGTGCCTTCCCTTCCAGACATAAGCCCGCTGCTGATAATTTCTCCTCCTCTGTTAAGTCGTTAACGGCAAAGTACATCTCCACCTTGTAAATCCACCCATAGGCGTCCTCTCCTTCAAAAATAGGCATTTTTAATTTTCTCGTCTTCCGATCCCCGCCATTTCCCCTTAATCCTCCATAATTTTCCCTCTCATATGCCTGGGCCCCCATGTCTCCCGATCTTCCCTTGCTCTACCATGTCCCCATCCCCCTTCAAGATCCCCTCTCCGGTCTTCAAAAACAGCTTCCCGGCGTCCATGATAACCCCCCGATGCTCCCAACCAGCACCTCTTGGTTCCACGCCTCCATAACCTTGCCTTTCCCCATATCTTCCTCCTCTCTCCTCCCTCTGGAAAGGCTCCAAATGAGGCCTTCCCCTACTCCCTTCCACGATTTCAACTTCCTCTTCCTCCCGATGGATTTCAGAGTTGGTGTTTTCCGCTTCGGGCCCTTTTGCATCAGACGCCGCTGATTAAGTTTGAAACTCAAACATCTTCTTCATCATATCCTGTAGATCGGTCACTTGCCCTTCCATGGAAGACATTCTTTCCTCCACGATCTCCTTGATTTGATTCATCTCTCCTTCAATCCTCTCCTCCAAAGCATCCACCTTCTTAGCTGCCATCTCCCACGGCTTGTAATTAATGAGAAGATCTAAAAAAAATTCAGCAATTTCTTCTTTGCCGGTACAAATTTCAGCCGTTGAAATTTGTCAAAAACAACCCACGATTGGTACCAAGACTCGCTCTGATACCAATTTGATAGGAAATACTTGTATTCACAAGCAATCCTAACCCAAAATAAAGTACCACAACAAGAAATTGCTATCCACAGCAATAAAACAGCCAAAACAGTGGAGAATTTAGAGGAAAACAGTAGGAAAAACTCAAAACACACTTGGATTCCACTAGACGATGAATAAAATAGCAAGATACAAGAGATCCTCAATTAGAAAGGAGGATCGTCTCTCCCAAATCTCTAGACAAGATTGTCTAGAGCCCAAGCCTCAAAGAAACCCTAATTCCAATCAATCAAAACATACCTCTCCCTAATCCCCTCATGCACTTTAATACAAAAGCTTTCCTAATCTAATTTCCCTCCCAAAGCTTTAGCCGCCTCTCTCTCTTAATTTGAAAATCAAATGATGGGTGGGACCCATTCATTCATGCGGCCACAGAGAAGGAAGAGGCGGACTGTGTCCGCCTCTTATACACCCGCTGGACCGGCCAGCGGGTTTGCTGAGCCGGTTCGGACAGAACCGGCGAAACAAGTTCTTTTTTACTCTGGTCTACCACACTCTTTTATATCTAAGATATTCTGCGACAAATTACATGTGAATTATGTTGTTTTTACTCATGATCTGAATATTCGATTACCTGCTAGAGATTATTTAATTGCAAGTGCTTCATGTTCAGTTAATATTATGATAACCGGTAGGAAATTCTGATTACACTTAATAGTACCACCTTTATTGGAATTTGAAAGAATTTTGATAATGAATTGGTTGGTCAAATATTTTGCTACTATTGAATACTGGAATAAAAGAGTCAGGTTGGCTTTACCTGGAGTTGAGATATTTTATTTTTAGTGTAAAAGAATAGTAATTGCATCTTTGATTGCTTCTAGTAAGCTAAACAAAATTATAATAGCTGGTGAATGGATTTTCTTAGCAAAATTAGAAGCTACCAAAGGGGTAATTGATAATATAATTTTGATTCCTATGGTAAATAAATTTGTGGATATCTTCTTGGAGGAATGGAATAGTTTGTCTCCAATAAAAGAGAGAATTTTTAATAAATATACAACCAAAATAAATTTGATTGTAAAAATACCTTATAGAATGACAGCTAAAGAGTTACAAGAATTAAAAAGTCAGTCAGCTGAATTGATTGAAAAATGTTTTATTAGATTCAGTACATTACCTTGGAGTGCACCAGTGTTGATAAGAAGAGTGGTCAATGTGGCTCTGTATTGATTACAGATAGTTAAATAAGGTGATTATTAAAAATAAGTACACTCTCTAGAATTGATGACTTATTTGATTAGTTAGCAGATGTTTCTGTATTCTCCAGAATTGATTTATGATATTGCTACCATCAAGTTAGAGTGAAAGAATGTGATATTGAGAATACAGCTTTTTGTACCATATATGGGCACTATAAATTTTTTGTTATCAATTTGGACTAACCAATATTTCAGCAGTATTAATGAATATGATGAATACAATTTTCAGGGCTTATCTGGATTATTTTGTAATTATTTTTATAGATGATATTCCAATTTACTCTAAAAATGATGAAGAGCAAGCATCACTTGAAAATTATTCTGGTATTATTAAGGCAACATGAATTAATTCCTAAATATGTTACATGTGAGTTTTTGGTGAGAAAATTTTCTTGGGGCATATTAGTAATAGTGAAGGTATATCAGCTGATCTAGAAAAGGTAAAAATAGTTGCTGAATGACCAACACCAACTAATATAACGAAAGGATTCCAATTATCCAGTGATGTTTCTTTAAAAGAATTAGGTTATGTTTTGATGCAAAATAAAAAGGTGACCGCATATGCTTTCAGATAGTTAAAGTCTCATGAAAAGAATTATCATACTCATGACTTAGAATTGACTGCAATTATTTTTATTTTAAATATTTAGAGCATTACTTATATGGTGTGAGATGTGAAATATTCACAGATCATAAAGTTTAAAATACATTTTCACTAAGAAGAAATTGAATTTGAGACAAAGAAGATGTTTGAAATTGATAAAGAATTATGATCATGGCATACAATATTGTCCAAGCAAGGCTAATATGATGGATGATACCTAAGCAAAAAATCTAGAGGACAAGTAAATTATATCTTAACTCAAGAGAAAGAATTAATTAAAGATATAGAAGCACTACAGCTAGAGGTTAGAATGCTAAGTCCTCATGATTCAGGTAGCTTAAATCAGATGACTATTTATCCTTTCTTGGAGAAATGAATTAGTAAGGCTCAAAAGACTAGCTTTGAATATCAGAAGCTTATTAAATAATAACAATAAAAAAAGGAACTCAATGTAGATGAATAGAGAAAAATCAAAAGTAACATGCATTTGTGGACACCCAAAGGAATCAGACATGATTCAGGAGATTTTATAAGAAGCTCATAACTCAAGTTATTCAATCTATCTAGGAAGCACAAAGATGTATAAAGACTTAAAAGCATTATTTTGGTGGCCTGGAACGAACAAAAATGTAGCAAAATATGTGACAAAATGTGATAAATGTCAAGTTATTAAGGCTGAACATCAAAACTCTAGTGGCATGTTTCAATCCTTACCAATCCCAAAATGAAGTAAGAAGATAAAGCAATGAATTTTATTACGGGATTTCTCAAAGCAAGACAAGGACACGACTGCATTCGGGTTGTGATTGAAAGATGCCTATCCATCACACTAATTCGATGGAGAAATTAGTTATGTTATTTTTGAAGGAAATCATAAAATTGCATGGAATTCCTAAGGTTATTGTATCTGACAGAGATGATCGCTTTACTTCTAAATTATGGAAGACTGGAAGAGTATTCATGAAAATTTGGACACAAAATTGAAATTCAGTACCGCATTTCACCCGCACACTGATGGTCAATCAGAAAGGCTAATTCAAGTGCGATAAGATTTATTGAGATTGTGTATGCATGATTTTGGAGGTAGCAGGTGTAATATCAAAAATCTGCTCCAGGATCATCCAGGACGATCTGGATCGTCCTGGGACGATCAGTTGAAAATCTGCTCCAGAATGTGCCCAGTTTGCTCCAGGTGATTTTCTGTACACATCGTCCAGGCCGATTGAGGACATCGTCCAGGCCGATCGGCACTGTAGAAAATGTCGGCCTGAGAATAGTTCTGGGAACCGTCCAGGACGATCCAATTTGGTCTGATCGTCCTGGGACGATCTGGCGATCAGCCGGGCCGATCTGTGTATTATAAAGCTGATTTCAGTCGTTTTGAAGAGAGAGAAAATCAAAATAAAATATCTGATTTTTCTGAGGAGAGAGAAAGTCGAGGTGGATTTTGGAAAAGTTGATTTTCGGACGACGCGGAGCCGTTTTCGTCCGAGGAGATTGTTCGAGAAATTGCTGTACGCAAGGTAAGGCACATTCCGCCTTTCTCAATTTTCAGAACCGTCGTGTTTGGCGGTAGTTTCTGTCCGGATTTCGTTTCCGTTAATGATTTTCGTCCGTATCTTTTGATTGGTTCAGTTTTTACCGCGTAACTTTCTGTATATCGTCGACGTGCCGAGTGTGCACATTTTGGTTATTTTCTGAAGATTTTTGTCCGGGTATTTTTGATTCGACGGTGTTTTTCGTCGAATGGATTTTTCTGTATATTCTAAAATTATCTGTGCAGTAGAATAAATGTTCTGAAATGTGATTATCTATATTCTGTGCGAATTTGGTGAATTTTGATTTTCAGGAAAAATTGTGTAAATTCCGTATACTGCCGTTGTGCTGCCCGATTTTTGTCTGATTTCTGATTTGCCCGGATTTATTCTGAATTGAAATGCTATCTGTATAAGCTATAAAAAGGGAGTTATAAGGGGCCTGGATCCTATGAGATTCAGTTAGTGTTTGGGAAATCTGAAATGAGCTCAAATCTGAAATCTGAAATTTGTTCTGTTCCGGATCCGAGGAAATCTGTTTAGGTGCTATAAGCACTATATATGTATTCTGGTGCAATAACCACATCTGTTCTGGTGCCGTGAGCACAAAGGGAGGCATAAGGGGCCTGGATCCTATGAGATTCAGTCAGTGTCAGGGAATTTAGCTATGAATTATATATCTGATATCTGGTATCTAAATTGATACGACTTCTATTTCCGTACGGTTCTGTTTGATCTGTTCTGTTCCGATTTCTGATCTGATTCTGATTTGATATATATCTGTTTCAGTTCCGATCTGATTTTGATCTGATATATGTCCGTATCCGATTCTGATTTGATATGTCCGTATCTGTTCTGATTTGATCTACTTTGTTCTGATATCTGTCCGACTCCGTTTTGACTTCTGATTTGGATTTGGGTCTGATGTGTTTGGTTTTGGATTCTGAGAATTTTGATTGGAGGTTTGTCGCTTTGCTGAGCTGTTGAGCTCACTCTTGCTTTCTGGTGGTTTTCAGGTTCTGAGAAAGGGAAGGAGGTCTTGGACTAGAGTTCAGAGTCCGATCTGTGATAGGTACTTTTGTACTTTTTTATTTTTGTACAGTCATGGCTCTTTCTGTTTTATTTTCTGTCAGCCATGCACTGTATTTGTAGATGATTGTTTTGAGGAAAAGAAAGAAAAAAATATAGATGATTTGTTCCGCTGCATTTGATGTTCTATAGTAGCTCTGTGTGTTTGTTTTGTGTATAATATTTTGGAAGATTCAGTTCAGTAACCAATTCCAAAGCCAGATCCTGGTTAGTCTGTTTAAGCTGGTCGCGATCCGGCTCGGGCGGGATCCGTCCCCGTCGGGTCGGGTCGTGACAGCAGGGAGGATCATATTCCATTGATAAAGTTCACCTATAATAATAACTACCAATCGAGTACCAAGATGACACCGTATGAGATATTATATGGCAGAAAATGCAAAACTCCTTTGAGTTGGGTTGAAATTGGAGAAGAACTATTGGGTCCGCAGTTAGTTCATCAAACCACTAAAAAAAGTCAGATTAATTAGAGACTGATTAAAAATAGCTCAAGATCGATAGCATAAATATCATGACCGCAAGCATAAAATGATAGAATTTAAAGTGGGTGGATTTTTTTCTTTAAAGGTTAGACTAATGAATGATGTTTCTAAATTTTGCCATGATGAAAATCTGAATCATAGATATATTGGTTCATTTAAGATCATTGAAAAATTGGGAAATGTTGTATACAAACTAGTACTACCTGCAAACATGTCTAATGTGCACAATATTTTTTATGCAACAATGCCCAGAAAATGAGTTATAAATAAAAATCAAAGAGTACCATAAAATAAAATTGAGCTACAGAATGATTTGACATATATTGAAGGACTTGAAAAGATATTATAAAATGATATCATAAATTAGGAAGTACAATAATTACTTATATGAAAGTGAAATGGAAGCACAGGTCAGTTGTAATGTCCAATTTAACTTGGTCAGTTCAATTGAATCGGCCAACCCTAACTACTACATCGCACAGGCAGGGGTCAAAACCGAGAGCGGGACGAGTAGGCCAAGCTGAATTTGCGCACAAGCGCCCCTGGACGGGTCGGATCATGATTTTGAGTGAGGATTTGAGTACGGGAATGAAAGCATACGACTCCTCAAGAATAATAACTCCCTCCTCTTTGTCCATTTTCGTAAAATAAACAAAAATCGGGAAAAGAAGCAGTGAACGAGAGGAAGAAGAAGGAACATTAGTTAATTGATTCTTTTCATTTTGTATTAATCCTCTCATGACTTTATCTAAGCAGTAATGAATGTTTTCTCTAAAGGTAAAAGAAGAAAAGTAGGAGAAAAAAAGAAAGAAATATGGAATTTTAGGTTTTATTTCATTCTATACTGGTAGAAGAAATTATAAGTACATAAATTATCGATTATCTTATTATTTAATAGAATATTCATATTGTCATTTTCCTCACTAATGAAGCAAAATATTATTGTCGATAGGAAGATTCCAAGCGAAACAAAAATTATATTCGACAGTAATGAAGGAAAAGTTCAATTTGAAAGGAGAGATTTTGTGATGTAATTTTATATTATGAAGATAGATAGTGAAATCAACTGTGGAGGAAATCAAATGTTTCTTATTGATGATAGTTGAGTCATCCAAATTGGATTTTAATATTAATTAAAATATTACATTATTATGAATAGTTAAAGGTTCTCATATTGAGACCAATATTAAAAGAAAAATTGAAAAATAAAGGTAAATATAGTAGATAATTTCAATTGTTTTATAGTAAAGTTAGATTTTCTTTTATGTTGTATCAATATCTTTTTAATTATCTAATTGCTATGTGATTATAGCATTATATTGATTTGATGGTTATTATATGAATACGTTATTTGAGAATGATAAAAGAAATATAAAATGAAGTATTTGACACATGATTTTTATAGAACATAATGATACATCTAAAGTACTTAACACAGTTTAATATTAAATATACAATTAATTCGATATTAATTAAATTACGGAGATATATACATATATAAACATATATATATATATGAATAAAAAATATTCTTACAAATTATGATAATATGTGAAGAAAAATGGACTAAACCAAATGATATTTAAAAGAAAAGGAAAGTAATTAAAAAAAGAAAAAGGTATATGCACGCAAAATTATAAGAGTTCACTCCCTATGGTACTAGCTAGGGAAGCAACATACCCGTACAAATTTAATGAAAAAAGAAAGGAAAATATAAATGGTTGTACTTTTATTGGTACATTTAGATGATGCTCTTATAATAATGGAAATGAAAATTGATTAAATATCAAATAAAAAATGAAAGGAAAGTTAAGTGGAAATGGATAAATAAAACATAATATGAAATAATTTATGTGAAAAATAAATTATAAAACTTATGGTATATGAAAAAAAATGCATATGTTACTTACAAAGAAAGATAAAAAAGAAAAATGTATGTTTATTTTATATGACTAAATATTGTATATGAAATGGTGAATACCCACTTAGTTTACTTTGTAAACTCACTCTATTAAATTAAATTTTTTCATGTAAGTTTCTTGATAAGTAGAAATGGCTGAAAGAGAAGATTTTGTGTACAAAAAAGGGCACTCAAATGATAGCAGGTAAAATGCGTTATGTATAAACGCATATTCAATGTACAAGTAATGTTAGTGGCTCTTCAATGTTTGAGGAATATTAGTTATTATTGTTATATGTAATTGTGAAAAAAATATATTAACCGTCTAACTGTTTGTTCACACTTCGTTAATTCGATTCCCCAGACCAGGTCGTGACAAAAGTTGTATATGAGCCCAATTAGGAAATGAATCATACTAAAAGATCCATTAGGTTGATTATTAAAGTTGAATTAATAATGAATTATGAATTTATATGAAATTCTAAATTGAATTTTTAGGACTCAAAATGATCCTGAAGAAGATACATAAAGATAAGTACCTAATGTTGTTCTTAACCCTGATGCACTGACATAAATGATGACATCAATGACATAATTAATTTAAGCCTCAAACAATCAACCATCAGGAATATGAGACCACAACTATTCAAAGGGATAGAGTGACCAATTGAGATAGAGAATTGACTACTACGAATTGAAAAAATTTTAGAGGAAATATTTTGTCCTAAAAAGAGAAAAGTTTCATTGGAGACTTTTGTACTGGATGGTGAGGCTGAAAGGTGGTATAGGGGTCAACATCAGGATAAATTTGGAGTACCTAACATTCAAATCAAATGAGATAACTTTACTCAGGTATTCAGAGATTGGTTTGTGCCTCTTTCTTCCATGAGGCAGATGCAGGATAAATTTCTAAGACTGGTATAAGAAGATAGATCAGTTATGCAGTATACGGCTGAATTCACCACATTACCCAAATATGCTCCTCAATTAGTAAATACTACAGAAGAAAAATGTCACTGATTCTTATCTGGATTAAAAGATGCAATCAGAAAGCCCCCTGTTCCTCTGGGGATTGAAAAATATACTATGTTAGTGTACAGAGCTACAAGGGTAAAAATCGACATGCAAAATACCCAAAGAAAACGTGAATTTCATAAGAGGAAGAGTGGTGATGTTATGAGAGCTTCTCAGGATTCTTATAGTAAATCTACTTCACAGTCTGGGAAGTTTAATTGAAAGAAGGCAAAACTCAAAAATAGTGATATTCAAATGAGCCTGAACAATTATAGTAAGTGTGGAAAACAACACAATGGAGAAAGTCCATCTGGGATATTTACTTGCTTCTAGTGTCATCAACTAGATCACATAGCCAAGAATTGTCCTACACTAGGGAAAAGACGACCAGAGGAATCAAGAATGAATATTGGATCTCTGAGAAATATTGAAAGACAAAAAAAGATTGAATTAGTTGCTTCTACTCCGGGCCAAGTCAAGGTCTACCCAGTACTCAACTTGAGTATATGCACTATCTCAGCAGGATGCCAAGGACTCACTTGAAGTAATTACAGGTATGTTTTATTTAATTCATGAAAAAAAAATTTAGTTGCATGATAAATCAAGTAATTTAGAAATAGTTAAAGACAAAATTAGAAGAAATATATAAATATATGAATATGTTAATTCCTATGCAAATTTTATAAGTATGATAACAATTTAAGGAAGGCCAGTAGAAATCATCTTTGATATAGGAGCGTAACTCTCCTTCATTTCAGAGAACTTTGTAAAAACAGTTGGATTGAATATTGATAAAGTATCTACATTTTTAGAAGTATTGATGCCAAATAGATTCAAACAGAATGTTAATATTGACCACGATTCTTGCATTTAGGCCCTTGAGCATGCCTGTTGTCCTTCGATTGAGCCACGATGAGCTAAATTCGGGTCGAATCAGCGTCAATTTGAACTTGATTTTATTAAATTGCCTCGGTCAAATCATACCAAGTTCAAATTCACTCGGATCGAGTTGAATTTGATTCAACTACGTTCGATTAACCTCGATCAATATATATTGGCCAAGCCAAGCCTAATTTGACTCAAATTAATGTTGATTTTGACTCAAATCGATTCAATTTTACTCAAATTGGGTCCAATCCAAGCTCAATTTGGACCCAACAAGTTCAGTTCAATCCCACTTAAAATCCAAATAGCTTTCTAAACTATTATTAAGTCATACTAAAAGCATAAAATCCAAGTAAATAAACAAACTAATTTCTACTTCAAGTTGATATCCAATGGATGTAATCATTCCTTATAAGAACAAACAAATGGAGCTAAAAATAAAAAAAATTTAATGGTTCAGCATCTCCACCTAAATTGGTTTTTAAAGGTTCCAATTTATTTTCTTGTATCTTATCCTTATCCCAATTATCGGGCTTAATAAAGCAAGCCAAAAAAAAATGTAAATTGCACTTGCCAGTTACTAATGAATAACTATCTACAAAAAACAACCAGCCACGCTAGTCCAGACTGCTATGTCTAGCTAATTCCAAATAAATCATACATGCATAAACATAACCGGGTTCAAGTTACCCACTTTCCTTGTTTAAAATTTTGTCAATAATATGACAAAGTGATAGGAAATACTTAAATATTTCAAGTAAACCCTAACAAGATTGACGAAAACAGCGGGAGAACTCCATAAATCTAATAGAAAACAAGCAAAAACATTAGTTTTTATTGTAGAAAGCAAACCGACGGAAGGAATAAAGCAAGATACAATTGATCCTCAATTCAAGAGAAAGATCATTCTCTCCAAAACCCTAGACGAATCTAGGGCCCAAGATACAAGAACTCCGAAACTATCCACAAAACAAAGCATAGCCCTAACCCTAACCTCTATTTCCTGCTTAAAGCAAACAATTAAACAATTAAGCCAAATTATATATTTGCCTTTGCCACCCCCTCCTTTGGCTCCAACTTGTTTGAATTTGAATCCTTAGTGGACCCCTCCCCCTCCCCCTCTCCCTCTCTCTTGCCGCCCACCTTCTATAAACATGGACCGGCCCTTGGCAAGGGGCTAGCTGGACCAGTCTAACACAAAGCACTATTAGTACTTTCACTAGTCCTTTCTAAATTACCTTGTTTTGTTACCAAAATGCACATTGCAGAAGAGAAGTGCAATGTGAGAAATAATGATGGAACCATGGTTGACGTGGTAAATACATTAGGTATAATAAACTGCAAAGTCTGGCAGTTTCCGCACATATCCATAAATAAAGACAACAAATTAATTTTTCGTTCACTATGTATGTATGAAATAAATAGCCTACCAGACTCAAACACAAGCCTTGTTACAAATGTGTTTAAGCTTTAAAGTAGAATCTTTAAACGGTACCCATGTGGATGGTGTGGATGCCATCTTGTTTGAAAAATAAAAAGAAATCTCCGATCCATATACATAATTGTAATATTGAGGTCGCTGCACCTTAAACATAAATATTTGGTGAATATATTCATCAACTGAACCGAAGAGGAATTATTTACAAGACCTCTTTTCTCAAGAATCTAGTAACAGTAGTTACCAAATAAATTCATAAAAATGTCACATTGTACAATGCCAAAGCATATTATTTATGTATTTGTTGAAGATACCAAACAAATTCCACCCACTCAAAATTGGAGTCTTAAAAATGCAAGTAATATGACAGCGACATGATCACCACAACCATCTATGATAGATTGCAAAACATTTATGAAGCCTTCTCTTTATAACGCACAAAATTTGAAGAAAAAATTATAAATATTGTTTTTAAATAAGAAAGTGGAAAGAGTCTAATCGTCCATTAAATAAGTTATCTGCAGGAGTAAACAGAAGTGAAAAGATAAGAAAATATTTCTTAATACATGAAAATAATGCTTACAAGTGCAGCCATCCGAGCCCATCTGTTTCCCATCTTAGAATGCATTTGAATAATAAATTGCTCCTCCTCTGTAGTAAAGGCTCCCTTTTTCAAATGTGGCCTAAGATGATTAGCCCATCGCAGCCGGCAACTCTTCCCACACCTAAGTAGCCCAGAGTGTCTTTGAACAGCATTCCAATTTCCCTCACCATGTTTCTGGACGTATGAAATCAAAAGTGCATCTTCTGCAGTTGTCCAAGGTCCCTTTTTCAAATTGACCGTTCCTCCTCCCGTAGATGATCCACTACAACTACCTTCATCAGTAGATGATGACTCAAGCTGTTCCTTTGAGACCATTAAGATGTTGCCATCATTTTCTGAGCAACTCATGATGTGGGATCTAATAAAACAAAGATCCAGTTTTACGGCAAATAAATAAAGAAAGAAAAATAGAATTAACAATAGAAGACTAGAAGTACAGTAGCATATCACATCAAATGCAAGACAAGATTAAAATAAGAGCACAAAACAAAAAACATAGAATGATCAATTTCCGAAGGAGCCATTTTGGATCACTCTTTTTTTAATATTTTAATTTAAAATAAAATATATTTGATTTCTTTAAAACATGTTTATATTTTTATTGGATATTGATGATAGCTGGAGGTGGCCAACACCGATGGTGACGGACGTTTTAAAAACACCTGAAAGTTCTTTTCAATATTAAAGAAAAAACATAATTTGTTTAAAAAAAAACAAATAGAAATATGTTAAAAATACATTAAAAAAACATATTTAAAAATAAGTAAAAATAAAAAATAAAAATATCCCAAATAGGCCCTAAATTTTAATTAGCTCAAAAGCACACATCTCAAAAGAGGGGTACAAAACATCATATCAATGCCAGAAAACAAAAAAAACACAAGAGGCTTTTAGAGAAAAGAAAAATAAAAGAAGTAAGAACAGAAATGTGAGAGAAAAAATTACAATGATCAATTCTTAGAATAAAAAACACCACAAAATTTTTATAACATGGCTAGCTAAAGCAAATTCTGAACTTCAAATCATTGTTCCGCAAATAAGGATAACATAAACATAACGAAGCTTGATAGAAACAAAGCAATAAATCAAATTTCTTCACAATGTGCAGAAACACTATGAAAGAATATGATACCTGTAAAATCCGAAAATTCAGGCATTAATTTATAAGGAATCTTTAAAGTTAATATTAAATTGTGGTTAACATTCTTTAAAACAGTTAAGTATATTAAATGAAAATTATGCCTGAATAGATGCATTCTTTGGATGTAGGAGTGGTTATTAGTGGACCTCACTCCTTATCTTCTTTGTTTTATCCGCCTAGAGCAGTCTGCTATAGAGAAACGGAAGAAGAAATTCACAGGAGGCATTGTTTCCTTTTCGGCACGGTAGGAAGAATGACCATGTATCACATTTTGCAAAAATCCACTATATCAGGTCTCGGCACAGTGAATTTTTAGTACAGGAGTTCCGGTAAGTTCTGTAGGATTTCATTTTTGGCTTAAGAATTTGGTAAGCATTAGAATTGCTGTATAGAAGTTTTTGGATAAAGTTTGAATAACATTGTAGCACTAATGAGTGAGATATTCGGCACAGTGGAATCCTGCAGACTGACGATTCAAAGCAGTGGTACTGTAGTAGTGTTCGGCTGAGGGAATTCACACTGCTTAGAAGGAAAATCGGCACATTGCATGTGAGGAGTTCGACTGTGCAGGGATTATCAGTTATTGTGAGCATAAAATATGGAGAATGTATGTGAGTAGGGAAATTCAAAGAGAAGTTTAGGTAAAAGAAAGATTGGAAGGAAGGTAAGAATTATAATATTCTTCCTTGTCTTTTATATTATTTAAGGTATTAAATATTCTTAAAGATGTTATATTTATTGTGTCATAGATTCGTTTGATCTTATGCAAATGGAAAGTTTTGATGTGACTTACAATCGTAGAAGGGTACGAAGTAAAGAATTGGAGGAGATATCTCGGCGAAGAGGTAAGGAATGCATGAATATTTCAAATATAATGACTTTTAATTATAAGTATTGAGGTTAAATCTGAATGCATCAAAGTAAAAGGTTATCAAAGTCGTTTAATGTATATGAAGGATTATACCTTCAAGTTTTCAAGTATGAAGAATCAGATACATAATTAAATCAGGTAAGTGTAAAATAAGGTTTAATATGTTAATCTAACTGTTTTCCTATTTGATACTGTTTTGAAAAGATATCAATTTTCTTATATATGATATGCATTTTAATTGTATACATATTTGAACATGAATGATTATAAAAGCATGCAAAAACTTAAGTATGACTTATGAATACTGGAAAATTTGTGAATATATCAATTTAAAAGTAAAGTTTGGCTACATATGATGTATAAATTACATATATAGATTAGACAAAAAAGTTCCCATATATGAGACTACATTGTAAGTGGAGCAAAAGGGACTCCAGAGAACATGATACCTGCATAGCAGGTGGGGCAAAAGGGACCTCTAAAAAAGCAAAAGGGACCTCTATGTAATTCAATGGCGATAATGCCAGGTTTACCTGAGCCCCATTGAATAATGGTATGAAAGTGTAGCCAAATCTTCTACAGACTAAAATTGGTATTCAGTGTAAACGTCGAAAGAAGTAAAGACTAATGTTAATGATGATTTTATGATATTTTACATGTAAGGGCAAGTTTAGTCAAAGATGATTTTAATGTTTTTATTTATTACAGTTTTTGTAGTTTAATTGTTATTGAATTGCATAGCTTATTGAGCCTCATAGCTCACCAGTATTTTTTTACTGGCTGTTGTTATAGGAAAGAGAAAAGAGAAGATCATAACAAATTAAATTGACAAGTATTTCATATGTTATGTTATATTATGTTTATATTTGTTTGAAGTTTAAACTTGAGTTATGTAAACTTCCCAATGATGTATTACTTTGATTTTTTGTAGTGCCTCTATAAGTATTTTATGTTGAAATTTAAAGTTATTAGTTGCTTCCGTTTGATGAGATGTATACAAACTGAACTGATAGATGTTTTATAAAAGATTATCAAACGTTCAAAAACATTATATGATCAAATAATGAAAGGTTTATATTAGTAATACTTCTTGTATCGTTAAGGGGTACTATGGGGTGTTACAATACCCAAAACTTGTTATGGAACCAAAAGAATAGGCCAAATAACACAAGAACAATGGAGAATAATAAGGATCATTTTGGGATCACTTATGTAGGGATGTCAATAAATGGCTTGACCCAACCCCCAAACCACAACAAGACTTAAAAAACTAGTTTCGAGTTAATGCGATTAATTTTGGGGGCGGGTGAGTTGAACTGAAAAATAGAAATTGACACGATTATCATTCAAATTTGGGTTGAACGAGTCAAGTTTTGGTCAAACAGGTGTTTGGTTGGGTCATATCTATCTAAAAAAATTACAATATCTATATGATAAACAAGTAAAACTTGTCAGGTTCGAGTTAGTTAGGTTCGGGTCAAATAAGATTTGGGTCAAATATTTTGACCCATATGATAAGCAAGTTAGGTTTGAGTCAAGCTTTCACAGATCAAGTCCATTTCTAGTCAAACCCAAACCAAAACCCGACCCATTAACCTGAAGTAATAGCCCTACTTTTTTTTCTTTTTTTCTTTTTTTTTATATAAATGTTTAGGGGGGCAGGGGGAAAGAGTGTGATGATTCCTATTTTCAAGAATAAAGATGATGCACAATAGTGTGCCAATTATAGAGGAATTAAGTTAATGAATCATACATTAAAATTATAGGAGAGAGTTATTGAGCATAGGTTACGACATGATACTAATGTTTCTTTAAATTAATTTTTATTCAGGCGGAGCAAGTCTACTATGGAAGTTATACATTTATTAAGAGATTTGATGGAGAAGTATAAAGAGAATAAAGATGATCAACATATATTATTTATTGATTTAGAGAAAGCATATGATAAAGTTTCTAGAGAAGTGCTCTCGAGAGTTCTAAACAACAAAGGAGTTAAGAATGCTTATATTCAAGTCTTCAAGGATATGTATGCAAGAGCTCATACGTGTGTTCAAACAAAAGATGGTTTGACCAAATATTTTCCTATTTTAGTTGGATTACATCAAGAATCAGCTTTAAGCACATATCTTTTTGCTTTATTCATAAATGTTCTTACTAGACATTACAAGAGGATGTACCCTAGTGTATGCTTTTTGTTGAGGATATTCTTTTTTGTGATAAGCCTAAAGAGAGAGTTGAAGGAAAACTTGAATTATGGAGGTCAACCTTAAAGTTGTTTTCTTTTGAGTAGATCTAAAACTGAATTGGGGAATTGTGACTTTGAGCAATCAATTCATTAATAAGAGCACATGTTTTAGGTATCTTGGGTTTATTATTCAAAGTGATGGTGAAATAGATGAGGATATTATTAGTAGAATTCAGGTTGAGTGGTTAAATTTGAGGAATGCATTGAACCTATTATGTGATTGAAAAGCAACCCTCAAACTTAAGGAAAAAATTTATAAGATTATGGTGAGATCTGCAATGTTTTAAGGCACAGAATGTTGGTCATTAAAAGAGAAGCATAAAATTAAGTTAAGTGTTGCAGAGATAAAGATGCTCAGGTGGATGAGTGGCTTCACTCTTAAAGACAATGTGAAACGAGTATATACTAGAAAATGTTGGAGTAGCTCCAGTGGCAGATAAGATTACAGAGAGTCAACTCAAAAGGTTTGGATGCATAAAATGTTGGCATTCTGATGACCTAGTTAGGAGAGTAGATGTAAATGATTAAGCCTATGTTAAGAAAAGGTAGAGGTAGACATAAAAAGACTTGGCTAAAAAACATTACAAATGACTTTTTTTATTAATTTAAATGAGAATTTGACTCTTAACGTGACAAAATGGAGAAAAATGATTCATGTAGTTGACCCCACATAGTGTGATAAAGACTTAATGTTGTTGTTGTTGATGTAGTATAACTATTTTTATTTTTTATATTAAAAAACAAATCAGGTTGCTTTTAAACAGAAATAACTTTAAAATGTTTTGAATATTTTTAAAAATAATTATCACTGCTGCCGCTAACAACCAGCACCACCATAATTGCCTCGTCAACTACCACCACCTTCCCATTGTTAACCATTACTGCCACCGTATAAATAAATAAAAACATATTTTTAAGACACAAAATTTGTTTTATTTCATGTCAAGTATAAACAAATTGGCATTGAAATTAAAATAAAAAACTTTAAAAAAAACAAAAGCAATCCCAAATGGTTCCTAAGAAATTGTTTGGAATAAAATTTTATTTTTAATTTTAAAATTGTGTTTTCAAAAATAGTAAAAAAAAATAAAAATAGTTTGTTAACTTGTTTTTATTATTTTAATTTTAAATGGATTTTAACTTTCTTTTTAAAGCACTAGAAGTGAGTTTCAAGTATTTTTCTTATGTTTTTAAAACACACTTCCATGACCAAAACTCCACACCTAATCCCATCTGAATCCCAAACTTCATGTATTTCCCCAATTCAAGTTTTTTCTCCCTGGGGCAAAATCACCTCCTCTTCATGTTATCAGTCTAGATTCCACTTCTACATCATTCATAGTTGAAGTCTTTTCTACATTTAGACATTGGATTTCACATTGACTTCTTTGATTTTGATTCATCTTTACATTGTCGATCATCGGAGCTTTCTCTATATCTCAACTTCATTGATTGTGCCTGTTTTTTCAATTGTGATTCCTCTTCCACATTGTCAATCGCCAAAGCCTTCTTTTCATCTTAACTACATTAATTGTCAGCTTCTTCAATAGTGATTCCTTTCATGATCTACTATGCCCTACTTTTTAGATCTTCCTTTAAACATAGAAAGGTAATTATTACAATCTATGCATAATTTTTGGTTTTATGTGATCAAAAACGTATGCATCCATAAAGTTTTTATTTTGTTTTGCCTAACCTAGAGAATTTATAGATAATTTTTTTCGATATTTTGTATGAATTCTCTTTCAAATTTCTCTTTGAAAAAAACATGTTTCCTGAAACCTCCTCCCAATATATTTTTGAAATACTAGAGCTTGACGAGTTTGATCTTCCAAAATAGCTGGGAACGATTCCTGCAGCTATTTTTGTAACATTGAAAAAAATTATTTAGAAAAGAAAGAAACAGTCAAAGACGACTACCTTATCAAGCGACAGGGCCAAGAACAACCAGCTTAAGAACAAGGCAAACTCCACAGCCAAACCCCACAACCAAATGCAAACTCTACATCTCCTTCACCAAATATCAAACCTAAAAACCTAGAAAGAAAAGAAGACAAATAAACAAAAAGGTAACGCCTTTTCTCCTAAACTCACACTGAATCCTTCCAATTTAAACAGACACAAAAAACTCCGAACCCCAAGACAGTACAAACAATCTCAATCAACAATCTCTTCCCTTCAACTCATTCCCGAACCCTTTACTTCTACCATTCCTCATCACAAGTTAAGAATTCACCTCCTAAGTAGTCAAAGAAAGGGGAAACCAATTTTAAAATTACAAGCTCAAAATGAACCGTGAAACGCGCAGATAAGATAGCGATCAAGATAGCAATAAAGAGAAGAGAGAAAGCGAGATTACCGAAGCCAACTGAGCTAGAAGAAGAGAGGGAGAATCGCGGAATCGCCGGCGTTTTACGCTTCGTCCACACCTGAGTTACTGCCCCCAGCCCGTGGCCTCGGGCGGACCCGATTATATTTAAAGCCCAATCTCATTGATATTTATAGTGCTGTAGAAGCTCGCTCAGTCGCTTTTTACTTAAATCACAATTTGGCTTTTAATGCAATCGTGAGGAAGACAAGGCTAGAAATTATTATAACGAGACTTTTTCAAATGTCACCAATAAGATAAGATATTTTACATTTTAGTCCATTTCAAAAATTATTCTCTTAAGTTCCTAAAAGAAAGTAAAATTTTGAAGAATAAGTTAATTTCAAATTGACAGAATATTTTAATCAAAATTTTAATGATAAACTAAATATAAATATAAATAATTCAGGCTGTTATTACCATAAAAAACTACTTGAAATTTAGTGAATAGTGTAATTTATGTATTTAATCAAAACTCTTAATAAACAACTATTTTTGAGCTAGAATACACTCATTTGATAAATACATATATTTTTATTAAAATATATTTCGATTCCGACCAAAATATAATCAGTCTAAATCAAAACTCAATCAACTAGCAACTCAAATGACCCGAATCAAACTTGATAATCAGATTTGTTTAAAAAAATTATATCTTATCAAATTAATTTATCAAAAAAGATCATGCCAAGAAATAAAATAATTTAAATAATATTAAAATGGTCACTTTTGAATAAAAAATGGGTTTGTGGTTTAACCTAAATCATTAGGGATGTCAAAATCGGATTTTGGATTGGGTTTGGTTCAAATCCGGAATTATTTCGGGTAGAAAATGTTTGACCAGAAATCAACCCAGTTTTTGAAACGGGTCAGTTTGTTGAACCAGAACCCGACCCATTTCACATACGGGTTGACTCCAACCCGAAATTTCCAGGCCGAGTTCAAATCGGGTTTTTCTGGTCATGCCAAATATTGACACCCCTACAACCTATTTAACAAATGAGCTAAAAGTCCAAATAAAAATTGAACTAGTTTATTAAACGGGTCAATCCGAACCTGAATTTTCAGATCAAGTCATCCATAGATGGGCCTAACATCTCATTACTAAATATACAAACATAAGTCTCTATAATACCATATAATAGCAAACTTATCATTATTCTTAATTAGCTAAGCAATCATTATCATAAAGATCTCTAATCTTATTTTATCAACACAGCCAATTTGGTGGGCCTATTTAGATCTCAGCAAATGGACGGTTGAGTTTGACTTTAAAGGAGGCGAAAATGATACAAAGCTCCAAAAAATGAGCATTGAAATTGCGCTTAGGGGCCTTGAGGCTTGGTTTTTAGCAACCAGACCAAACCAGGCGAGGGACCACAAGATTTGTACCACCCATGTTAGGAATTTAGGCATCTATTAACTTCAAGAGGGTGTACTATGGTGGATTGACTGGCCAACCCACCCCCTATTTGACCCCTGGAATATGCTATTAAAAGGTTTCTGTGCATTTACAGGAATCTCTCCCCTTAGCTTTTGGCTTTTTCCATGTGCTGTTTCATTTTTTATTTTTTTTTAACATACGGTAAAATGAAAAGTAGAGTAACTCATATATAAATAGCTAAATAACCGGACTAGCTAATCCATCCGAACCTACTCACCGTTGTTTAGGTTGGTTGGTGGGCAAGTATGGTTGGGAACCCTTCAACCTGTGCTAGATTTCTCTTGAGCGGCAGTGCCTCTTAAGTGGGGCTCAATCAAATGCGGGACAGAAGGTTTCTAGGGTGGGTGGCTCTTCTAGGTCGGCCGAGGATTAGTCACGCAGCCAAGCGCACTTTTGGGGGTGGCAGCGGATGAATACCCCGTTATAAAAAATAGTAATATTAATAATAAAATCCAGCCAAACCAAACTAAAAAAATCCATATTAGGATTAACAGGTTTAATAAATGAGTCGTATTTTAGTTTGGAATTTCAACCTGTTTATTAAACTAGTCGGGTTCTAGTTGACCCGCAAACCAATTTTTGACCCAAAAATAATCTATTTAATTTTTTTCTTAATTTTTTTGCTTACGAGTAATAGTTTTCTTATTTTCTATCAAATAATCTAAGCTCTCTCTCTCTCTCTCTCTCTCTCTCTCTCTCTCTCTCTATATATATATATATATATATATATATATATATATATATATATATATATATATATATATATATATATACTTTTAATAAAAACTGACTACTTAGTTAGGTTCGGATTATTTGAGTTGCTTGCAGGTCGACTCCAATTTAGTCTTTTTGACCCATTTATTAAACGTGTTGGGTTTGAGTTAATTGTATTTGAGTCATGTCAATTTTAGGATAGACCTGAACCCGACCAATTGACCTTTTTGGACACCCCTGACTTATAAAGAGTTGAATCCCTTCAATTAGATTAGGCATCATATTTTTTGGTTCATCATTTTTATTTTTATTTTAAAGTATTGATATGGTATAAAAAAATTATCTTGATCGGGCACGAATCTCGAGGAAAAAAAATCAGAAACTTAAAAAATTCAATCTGGGATCACTTGAACGCCGATTTCAGCGAACTTATAGTAAAACTGAGCGTCTCAGAAATACAAACCCAATGACATCAAATTCGACTCAATCTGAGCCAAAATGACTCCAAATCAAGCACCAGAAGCGCTATTGGACAGTTCAAACCATAATTTCAGTTACCAAATAGTTTACAAATAGGACGTTCTTATAGTCGAATCAAGCGGCTTGACGAGATGAATCCAACGAGCTCAAGATCGCCAAATTCTGACATTATTAAGACCTTCAAATGTCTGATGAACGGTGCACGATCAATGAATTCAATATCTGCCGTCCATCCGACCACTCCCTATTTACCCCATGATCTCTCACCTATTTACAAGTCACGTCACTCCATAATATCTATAAATAGATCCCTCATTTCTCATGAGGGGGACCAAAGCAAGGAGAGAAGAAGAGAATAAAGAAGAGAAGATTATGAGGGAAGAAACTCCTCCTTGACCACCGCCAGGATTCTGCCTGATTTCCACCGGATGTCGGAATTCCGCCCGACTTCCAACTGATGCCGGAATTCCTCCCGATCTCCAAGTGACTTTGGAGTTTTGCCCGAATACCATCTAACGCCGGAGTTCTCCCCAACCGCCGACTGATGTCGGATTTCTACCCGACGCCGGACTTCTATTCGTCCTTAGATTTTCGCCGAATATTTATTCGATGCTGGATTTATATCCACTGTTGGACTTCTACCTGACATAGTCCTTCCGACCTCCGTCGTCGCCCGCCGACCACAGTCCTTCGGACTTACGTCACCCGCCGACTGCAGTCCTTCCGACCTTTGTCGCCCACCGACTACGGTCTTGCCGACTTACGTCGCCCACCGACTACAGTTCTTCCGACCTCTGTCGCTCACCGACTACGGTCCGACCAACTTACGTCGCCCACCAACTATGGTCCTTCCGACTTACGCCGCCCATTGACTACAGTCATTCGGACCAAACGAACATGTCAACAATGACTCTTTTGTATTCTCATCATGTATTTCATATTAAATGTACATCATGCTAAGGCCTTCTCCCAAAGAAAGACCTCATTTGTAATTAACTGCAAATACTAGTGGATTCATTCAAATTGGGCTAGACCCTATGATTTTCCCTCTTTTCAAGGGTTTTCCACGTAAAAATCTTGGAGTCTCATATGAATGCTACACCCTCTCTTTATTTGTGTGTGTGCCGGATTTTCATACAACGCTAAGACGCTAAATATTATCTCTCTCTACCACCGTGAATACTCCAGGACGCAACAAGTATCAATACTCATTATCTCATGTGAGCTGCTCTTATCATATATGTGTATCTAATATGATAAATTCGCTCTCTAACGATGCAAATATTTCAAAATGCAACAATACTAATTTGAAGTTATTTTATATATTGTTAATTTAATAGCGAAATTATTATAATTTATTATAGGTTTGCTTATATTTTTTTTTTTTCAATTTGCTTTAGTGGTATGTTTGGCTTGAACAAAATAAAGAGATTGTAAATATATTTAATAGAATAATTTTATATTGACTGGTGTGAAGCTTATCGATAGTTGTATTAGTTATTAGTTATTATCAATTTCTTGCTTTCCTTATTATACTTATTTTGTTTCTTTTGAATTCCACTCTATATATATAACCAACAATAGGGCTGCAAGCGAACCAAACGTTCGACGAACTACTCGTTGTTCGGTTCGATTAAAGCTCGTTCGTGATCGTTTAATTAACTAACAAACAAACTTGAACAATATTTTAAGTACTCAATTCTTAAATAAACAAGCTTGAACACTAATGCGTTCTGCTCGTTTATGTTCGCGAACAACATCAGTTGATGTTCATGAACAAGCTCGATAAAAAGCTCGATTCGGGTTCGATTAAAACCGCTCGATAAAAATTTAAATAATATGTTATTATAAAATTGATAATTATACATAATATAAAAACTTTAATTATAACATAATAATATAATTATTTTTTATTAATAACAAGAAACATTTCATATTTGTCCATTTTTGTTAGATTGTTTGTTTAGAATGTTCATGAACAAATTTAAGGTTTGCTTGTTCAATAGATTGTTTGCGAAATATGTTCACGAACATAGCTTGTTTAAAAATCGATAAGCACTAAACAAACAAACATGAACCAAACATGAACACCCTTAAATTAAACGAACTAAACATGAACACAAATAATAAAGCTCGAATCAAACACGAACCAAACATGAACAAGCTAATGTTAAACAAACACAAACATGAACACTCACATACTCGGCTCGGCTCGGTTCGTTTGCAGCCCTAACCAACATACACTATACAATAACAACAACCTCCAACTTTTATCCTATTACATGGGGTTAATTATACGAATGATTTTTCTCTATTGCTTCCAATTAAGAGCCACATACATTATCACCAGTGTATAAATTTTGTATTGGGTATGCTATAGTAGTCCAACAAACTTATTTATTTCCGTTTTACATAGAATATTGAAGAACTCATTTGTACAAATATATATACTGCATATTCTTTCATGTTCATTTGAAATGATTGATCTATTTTAAGAACACTGTTTTTTCATATGATTTTAATTATTGCAGTGTGATCATAGCTCATTCATAAGCATTTGGTTAAGTAATCAAATAAATTTTAATATTTTTTTAATACTCATGGTTAAATAAATAAGCTTTGAATGACTATTTGTTTGATTTTTTCATGTTAATGAAGCTCATTAAGGAGCTCGATTTATGATTGATATAGAGCTCTTGAACAAGCTCGTTAAGAAACTCATTTAATGTTCGATATGCAGTTTGATTAAGTCTCATTATAAAAATAATGAGCAATCTAATATGAATGTTTTATATTTATTATAATTTAATAACATGTTATCATTAATTAATAAATATTAAAATTGATTAAATATTTTATTATCTATTAATTAGAGATACTTGTTTGTATTTGTAAGATTTTTTGTTTTGAGTGTTCATTAAAGTATTATTTTCTTAGCTCAATGAGCTGCTCATTTTTAAACTCGAAAATGCTCAATAGGCTGGTTCATTTATGGGCTCGAGAAAGCTCGCTAAATATGTTCGTTAACGGTTTACTAAGGCTAGATATAATTATTCAATAGTAAACTCGATAATGCTCATTTGTTAAGCCAATGAACATCTCGAAAGTAAATGCCGTCAATAGCTTAATAAGGCTTATTTATTATATCATGTATGACACTCATTTAAAACATAATAAATATAAAATGAATCAAATGTAAACCAAACACAAATCAAATTTGAACATCTATAATTTTAAATGAAACAAGCTTGAACACAAATAGAACAGCTCAAATCGAGCTCAAATAACCGGATAATGAGCATCAAGAATGTGCTCATCAAATTCTGCTAAAACACCATTATTCTTCTTTGACACTTGAGCTTGTTGAACTTCTCCTTCTGTAGCACAAGCTGCACGACTGCAATAACAAGGCCAACATGTTCATTCGCACAAAGAACTCAAGTCCCTTGACTTAAAAAAAAAAAAAAAATCATATCTAGAGTTATTCATACTATATATATATGAAAAATCATTGCATATAATTTGATATGTGCATTCTGGATGGAACCAAACTTCACTTTTGAGGATGAATAAAATAAGATTGTAAAATGTATAATTTTATGTATGAAATATAAAAAAAATCTTAATTTTTGATAACTACCGTTGTTGAAGGTGACCAAAATAATTAAAATATTTATTTTTCTAAGAAAAAAAATTCAGGATGAAAGCTCTTCCTGATTCCACGCCTGCCGGTGCATTTAACCTTTGAATATGTGAAGATTATCAAATTTTATATCTCAAGGTATTGTGAAGTTTATCATTAAGTATTGAAGAAACAAATGCATCTATATCCTATAGAATTTATAAGAATATTAATGATACGTCATCATGAAATTATCTTGATCGGGCACGAGTCTAGAGGCAAAAATCAAGCCAGAAACTTCAGAAATTAAATCCGGGAGCATCTGAACTCCGATTTTAGCGAGCTTATAGTCAAACTGAGCGTCTCAGAAATACGAACCCAATGACACCAAATTCAACTCAATCCGTGTCACGACCCGACCCGATCCGGGACGGATCCCGCTCGCACCGGGCCGCGACACGGAACCGAAAACGGACGGACTGACCAGGATCTGGTTATGGAATTTGGTTCTGAACTGAATCTTCCAAATTATTTCAACTCAAACAAACATACAAACACAGAGCTACTATGAATCACCAAACACAGCGGAACAAAACATCTATAGTTTCTTTTCCTCAAAACAATCATCTACAGATACAGTACATGGCTTTTGAACAGAAAGAAAGACAGAACAGAAAAGCCATGACTGTACAAAAATCAAAAGGTATAAAACAATACCTACTGATCAGAACTCAGAAATCTATTCCTGGACTTCCTTCCCTTTCCCAGAACCTGAAAACCACCAGAAAATAAGAGTGAGCTCAACAGCTCAGCAAAGCAATAAACCTCCAATCAAAACTCTCAGAATCCAAAACCAAACTCATCAGACAGAAATCCGTATAGAAATCGGAACAAAATCAGACAGATATCCAAATCGGAACTTATCAGAACGAAACAGAACAAATCAGAACAGATACGGACAGATATCACATCAGAATACAAATCAGAACGGATTAAATCAACAGAGTCAGAATCGTACAGAAATCAGAACTTCAAATCATATCAGAACAAAATTGAACGGAACAGATATCAAATTAACAGAATTGTACGGAAACAGAAGCCATATCAAATCAGAAACAGAACAGATCAGACATATCACATTAACAGAATCAGAAATCAGAATTTCAGATCATATCGTATCAGAATCATAATTTCTTACAGAACAGATACAGAAAGCAGAATCAGATTGAATCAGATATCAGATAATATTTCATAGCTAAAACTAAACTAAACAGAATCACTACGGATTCTGACCCTTATATATCCCATGTGCTCACGGCACCAGAAATTCTCTGAGTAATTAATAGCTAAATGTGCTCACGGCACCAGAACAACAGAATTCCTCGGATCCGGGACAGAACAGAAATTTCTCCAATTTGAGCTCATCTAAGATTTCCCCAGACACTAACTGAATCTCATAGGATCCAGGCCCCTTATAACTCCCTTTTTATAGCTTATACAGATAGCATTTCAATTCAGAAGAAATCCGGGCAAATCAGAAATCAGACAAAAATCGGGCAGCACAACGGCAGTATACGGAATTTATACAAAATTTCCTGCAAATCAAAATTCACCAAATTCGCACAGAATATAGATAATCACATTTCAGAACATTTATTCTACTGCACAGAAAATTTTCAATTTCACAGAAAAATGCAGTCGACTAAAAACACCGCCGAATCAAAAATACCAGGACAAAAATCTTCGGAAAATAACCAAAATGTGCACACCCGGCACGTCAACAATATACAGAAAGTTACGCGGTAAAAACTGAACCAATCAAAAGATACGGACGAAAATCACTAACGGAAACGAAATCCGGATAGAAAATACCGCCAAACACGACGGTTCTGAAAATTGAGAAAGGCGGAATGTGCCTTACCTTGCGTACAACAATATCTCGAACAGTCTCCTCGGACGAAAACAGCTCCGCGTCGTCCGAAAATCAACTTTTCCCAAGAATCTCTCGACTTTCTCTCTCCTCGGCTGATATTTTCGTTTTTTATGATTTTCTCTCTCCTCAAAATGACTTGAAATCAGCTTTATAATACTAAGATCGGACCGGCCGATCGCCAGATCATCCCAGGACGATCAGACCAATTTGGATCGTCCTGGACGGTTCCCATAACTAGTCTCAGGCCGATATTTTCTACAGTGCCAATCGGCCTGGACGATGTCCTCAATCGGCCTGGACGATGTGTACAGAAAATCACCTGGAGCAAATCTGGGCACATTCTGGAGCAGAATTTCCACTGATCGTCCCAGGACGATCCAGATCGTCCTGGACGATCCTGGAGCAGATTTTTGATATTACAATCCGAGCCCAAATGAGCCCAAATCAAGCACCCAAAGTGTTGTTGGAAAGTTCATACTGCAATTTGAATTACCAAACGGTCTCCGATTTTAACGAGCTTATAGTCGAATCGAACGGCTCGACGAGACAAATCCAACGAGCCCAAGATTGTCGAATTCCAACTTCATTAGTATCTTCAAATGTCTGACGAACTATCCATGATCAAGGGATTCAATATCGGCCGTCCATCGAACCACTCCACATTTGCCCCTGATCTCTCATCTATTTACGAGTCATGCAACTCCAAAAAATCTATAAATAGACCCCTCATTTCTCATGAGAGGGGACCGAAGCAAGAAAAAATCAAGAAGAAGAGGAGAAGAGAAGAGTAAGAGGGAAGAGAATCCTCCTCGACCACCGATGGAGTTCCGCTCGAACTCCAAATGACGCCGGAATTATGCCCGACTTCCACGGGACGCAAGAATTCTGCCTGACTTCCACGGGATGCTAACATTCTGCCCAAGTAACAATAGAGTTCCCCCCTGACATCGAACTCCACCCAAGTGATTCCGGAGTTCTCCTCGGCCACCAACAAACGTCGGAATTCTACACGACGTCGGACCTTCACTCATAGCCAAATTTTTACCCAACGTCGGACTTCTACCGATTATCGGACTTTCGTTGGACATCTATCCGAAGATGGATTTATTTTCATTGTTGGACTTCTACCTGATGTCGTCTTTCTGACATTCGTCGTTAGACAATAGTTCTTTTAACTTACGTCGTCCACCGACTACAATCCTTCAGGCCTCCGTCGCCATCCGACTACGGTCCTCCTGACTTACGTCTCCCGCCGACTATAATCTTTCCAACCTCCGTCGCCCGCCGACTACGATCCTCCAGACTTAAGTCACCCGCCGACTACAGTCTTTCTGACCTCCGTCACCCGTTGACTACGGTCCTCCTGACTTACGTCGCCCGCCGACTACAATCTTTTCGACCTCCGTCGCTAGCCGACTACGGTCCTCCTGATTTACGTCGCCCGTAGACAACAGTCTTTATGACCTCCGTCGTCTGACAACTATGATTCTTCTGACCTCCGTCACCAGACTATGGTCCTCCCGACCAAACGAACACGTCAATAGTGACTCTTTGTATTCACATCACGTAATGTACTCTATAAAATGTACATCAAGCTAAGGCCTTCTCCCAAGGAAGGGCCTCATTTGTAATCAACTGCAATACTAGTGGATTCATTTATACTGGGTCAGACCCTGTGGTTTTTCCCCCTATTCAGGGGTTTTCTAAGTTAAAAATCTTTGTGTCTCTAATGAACGACGCACCCTCTCTCTTATTTGATTGCGTGATGGATTTTCGTACAATGCTAAGACGCTAAATTTTATATTTCTCTACCGTCACGAATACTCCAGGACGCAACACTTCAAAAATATGGGTATTGATCTACATTTATTAAAAATTAATATGGGTATTGATCTACATTAAAAAAAAAACACTTCAAAAATAATCAAATTATTGTTAAAATTTAAGTAAATGAAGATTTAAGCTATTATTTATAAAACATATGAAGTCTTTTTTCAGCCACGATTCCCTTCGAACTTTAGCAACAAGAGAGGCATATTCCATAATCTAGCACTTTCCAAAATTTTATTTTTTTTATTACTTGAAAAAGCATAATAAAATCCATATCACTATTGGCACCATTTTTAGATGTATTCCTAACACTTAGGCTTTGTTTGGGACGGCTTTTTTATTGCTTTCTAAAATGGAGTTTTAGTAAAAAAATAAAAAATTTTGTACTAAAACTCCGTTTTAGAAAGCAGTAAAAAAGTCATCCCAAACAAAGCCTTAGTTTCTTTATTTATAGCTTTATCTATGAGAAATCTCACACGCTTATAAATTTGGTTCTTCCATTATGACACATACCTACTATGAATATTTAAAGATATGTGATCATTTGATCGATATTCTAGCATTAATTAGAGCCTATCTCTCATAGGTTCATTTAGTCTCTAGCACATAAACTAGAACTATTTGTCAATCTCACTTGACTCGGTATTTTCTAAGCATTGGACATCCTATTATTGTCAAACTTAGATCTCTCCATATATTGGACATGTTGTCTTCAGTTGCCTTCATCTATCTATGGCTTATGATATAAACATTCTTCTTAAAGCAGTTTTCTAATAAAGAAATTAAATTTTTTGTACTATAAAGCTGTTTAAAGAAACAATAAAAAGCCGTTCCAAATGAAGCCTTAGTACTTTTTTGTTGTTAGACTAATCATCTAATCAAGCTGCTTTTAATATTGTGGCATAAACATTTAGAGCCTGCACATAAGATTGTTGGCCCAACTTTCTTATGACATGAATGTCAATATAATCCTACCTTTCTTATAGCCAAAACTAAGAATAGGAGAGGGGATATTGAGCTTTAGATTTAGGCTTCGTTTGGGACGGTTTTTTTAATGCTTTTTAAAGAAATTTTTTAGTGCACAAATTTTAATTTTTATACTAAAAAGTTGTTTTAAGAAACATTAAAAAAGCTGTCCCAAACAAAATCTTATTCTTCAACTAAAAAAATGCTTGCTTTATGTTTGGAAGCTTAGATTTACATCCTGCTGCTAGACTTAATAGGAATTCTATACATAAGCCTATGATTAATCTAAACCTTCCCTAAGCTTAAAAAAATAGGGCCTTTTGTTTGGCCCCTCGTTGCTGGTGAACCCTCATAGTGGCGGCCGAGAGCCATATTGTGTAAAATCGAGCATCCCTAGCCCTCTATGCAGCCTCTAGAGATGCTAGAAAGCCAACAATGTTCGAAGAATAAATGAAGTCACCATAATATTCTAAACAGGATCCAATGGATCTTCCTTAGTTGTACGACAATCATCCACTAGCTACTGCACAGATAGCCTTCAGATATAGAATTCCCATTTTGCGCTTCGCACATGCAATTGGTTTCCAACTCGTGAGTCCCAAGCCTTCCACACATAATCGAGCGGCTTGACTAGCACTCGAGCCCATCATATGTCTAACTTGAACTCGAGCTCAATAATCCAGTGGGCTCGAAATTCAGTTCGAGCTCGAGCTAGAAACTTAATAAGTTCGACTCGTGAGCTCATTAACTAGCTCGCGAGTCGACTTCACTTGACTGCACCCCTAATTTGAATGAAGCTATTAAGAGATTTTGTACTTTTACTTCAAAAGACAATGAAATGTCATTTTTGATACTTTTGTTAGAGCATTGAATGCAAATTAGCATAAGCATTGAATCTTCTGCAAGATGTAAAATTCTTTGATAGTCAATTTAGCTGTAGAGACAGCGAACTTGAAGCTGAACAAAATGAGATAAGTACACGAGCCATCATTCCTTTTTGAGTGATACTACAATAGAAATGCATAATAATTTAATATACATAACCTTATCATTTGAATTTTTGAAGCTGTCAATGAAGAAACATACACCATATTATTGGGAGAGAAAAAGTTTAGAAGATTTTAAAATTAATGAAGAACTTGATCAAATTCAATGGCCGTATGCATGCAAATTTTGTTTATGAACTAGATTTCTTTTAGGACAGCTTACTTGTTGCTTTTTAAATACAGTTTTTTAGTATACAATTTTTTTGAGCTAAAAATTTATGTACAAAAAAACTGCTTTAGAAAGGAATAAAAAAGCTGTCACAAATGAAGTCTTAGGCTTCGTTTGGGACGGCTTTTTTATTGCTTTCTAAAACGGAGTTTTAGTAAAAAAATAAAAAAATTTGTACTAAAACTCCGTTTTAGAAAACAATAAAAAAGCCGTCCCAAACGAAGCCTTAGTTTCCACATTTTTTTATTTAGCCGATTCTATATTTTTTATATTTATCTCCATTCAAACAATAATTTTGAACTTGAGAATTTTTTTGTAAAATCAACAGTAATTTTTTTAAGAGTAATTAATTTCCCTTTAAATCAATGCTCTCACATTATTTATTCTAAGAAAAATTAGGTTCTATGAAACTAAGTGGCCTTGTGGCGTTTGGAGTGCCGATGTGCTCTCCATCATTAACTACACAACGGGAAGAGTTTATGCGGGGCTTTCGTATGCAATTATGTATGTGCGATAAGGACCAATATCTTAATTATATCTGAAGACATATCAAATTTAATAAATTAATTGAGTGTTACAACCCCTTTTTTTATGACATGGTGATGTGGCATAAGATGCTCGTCAAAGAAAAAAGTTATCCATAAGCCTATGAAGACTTTTATCTAGTGTTTATATTTTGCATGTGTTTTAAGTGGTGTAATAGATCTCGTTTTTATGATTTTTATTTGTGGTTGTAATTATGTCTGAAAAATAAAAAAAAAATTAAATTTTAAAAATTTCAAATATAAAAAAAATCGAATTTTGAAATTTTAAATCTCGAAAGTTAATTGTTCAAAAAATGAAAGTGTTAAATTATATCAGAGTATCATTTTTTATCTTAATAAAAATATTGAAATTAGTGTTAAAAACTTTTGAGACAGTTAAAGACAAATTCATACACAAATGACAGAATGATGTCGGAGGCAAATCAGAACACACCAAATCACCTTTTTTCTGTGTTTCTAGACTGTATAATACTATATACCAGGTGATGTAACATGCTCTTACTTATCTTCAGATTGTTTGATGATCGCACAGAATAATTTCACAAATTTAAAAAATAAAAGAAATTCTTTTCAAATAAATGAACAGCTGACCAATTACTTCCGACAGGATACATATAATAAATAACTTAAAGAGATTGCGGCATTGCGCGAACCAATGGACATCGCAAGGTACGACCCGACAGCTGGATGGTGCTCATGCGCATGGAAATGTGAATGCTGTTTTATACTACATACACAGAAAACGTTACTGGCACTAGCGTTGCTCTTCGCGCCTTCGCCTGTTCGTCTCCTCGCAAGCAAAACAACTAGAAATGGAAAGTGTGTGCAGTCCTTCGTTGTTTCAGGTCTCCAATCGCAGCTATGTCTCTCTCGGGGCAAAACACTAATCCGGTGTCTTGCCCGGCGAGGAGAACCGCCACTGTGGCGATGGATTCTCCGGCATTTGTGCCGGCGAAGGACGCCGTCGAATCCCTTATTCGTCGGTTTGTCTCGCCCCTTCTGCCTCGTTTGAAAAGCTCGAGGCCGCCACCAACTATCGAAGAGCAGAAAAAAGTTGGAAAACAGGTTTCCTTCTTAATGTCTTCTTCAATGCCATTATTTTTCAAGCACTCTTTTTTTCTTTCCTTTTTTTGCCGGATGTCAAATAAGGAAGGAGGTAGTTGCCGTGGGATCTCACTGGGGGTCGTGACGGGAGTTGGGGAAGGGGATTCGCGAAACCGGTGGCGTGTGTTGGATTTCGGTATTCGGCGAAGGGTGATAAGTTCTCGCTGGGGAAGAGCAACGAGACCGACAGATGCGTTGCGACAGGAAGTTTGAAATGGGATTGCAATAGGGAGGTTGAGGAGGGTTTTATTTTGAAGTACCATGTCAGTAAATTGTGAACTTAATAAGTTAAATATGTAAATGTGATAGTTTTGAATGCTATGCATGTAAATCCCTCTTTTTTTGCTTTCCCATGATTTAAAAACCTTCTTGAGGGTATAGCTCAATTTTACTATATAAAAAACATTTAAAAGTGTGGTCTGAATCATTTTTGATAGAAGCAATGATGATTAAGCTTACACCCACCTCTTTTTTTGGCTTAGTTGGTGAGTGGAATTAGTAAAGATTGAGGAAATTTAAGGTTCTTGTGAAAAAGTTATGAAATTTTTATGACGAGCAACTCAAGTGATTGTCTTACACTAACTATCTGAGTCTGTACCATCTTTTCATAACTGACTTTGAATTGAATCCTTGATTTCTTGTCACAGATAGTTCATTCTTTTTGTAATTGAGTAGTCTTATATAAAGAGGTGGTTCTTGAATGAGAGTTTCACGGGGGAACTCTGGGTGGGACTAGATAGAGGGAACTTAAGTCATTCCTCCCTTTTGCAATTGCCTTGCTCTTTTTTAGTATTAATCAATAGTTTTTTTCTCCAAATAAGAATCAAAATTAACCCTTATTCTACAAAACCTGTAATTGCCCGCTAGCTGTGTTAGAAGGATATATTCTTTTTGTGATGTTGGCGGTTTCATATCAAGTTAATATTAGAGTGCTAGGTTTGAGGAATCATGGTGTATGGTTTTGAGGAAAGCAACTACAAGAAGATGAAAGAACTCTTTCCCTAATCACTAAAGAAGAAGCGGATGGAGGAATGTTATAATGTTTGTGCAACAAGGACTCAAGTAGAAGCTTCTAGAGATTTGGCTACTCAAGTTGTACTTATTCATGAATAAATGATTATGATGATGAGAAGCTTATTTTGGTGAAGAACAAAGGATCAATCACCGAGGAGGATTATTCTTATTTGAAGGCTTCAAATTATCATGGCAATGAGGGATCAAAGAATAGCCAACAAGTTAGATGGTGACTCAGATGAATGTGATGATGATCTTGCCCCTTTATTCGGAAGATGACACCAAACATGCAAGGTGGAAGCCATAAATAGAAATCTCTACTTACAATGATTCTATAAATGTTAAATAGCTTGATGCTTGGGTGGATTAACTCAAGGCTTGTTATAGCTTCTACAAATATTCTTCCTAAAGGGCTCACTTCGCCCTACTCAAACTCATCAAACATGCTTTGAATGGTGAAACACTCATGTTAGGCATTCATACCAAAATTTAACATAGGGATTATTCAAGTTGTTTTGGAAAGATTTATACCTTTGAGATCTAAGGTAGAATGATGGAGGAAGTGGTACAAATTATGATAATGTCAAGATCTAACCATACAAAAATACACTATGGAGTTTAGGTGACAAGCTCTAATGATTGGTGTGCAATTGGACAACATCTTGATCAAGTACATAGTTGAGATGCTTTATGGCTTTTAGCTAATTAAATTGCCGCTTTCTTTGAGCTCTGCTCATGTACTTCACATACAATGGATTGCTCGATTTTAGATGGATGTTGTTTTTTTGCTTTCAAACCTTATTCTTGATTCTCAAAATGGGTTTGAAATCAAGGAGACCTTATGCGAGTTATTGATTTGACCCCTTTTCTAAGGTGCATCATTATTGTTTGATCAAATCCACACGTGATTATAAAGCAAATGTTTTTTAGGTGGTCTTTGGCCTAATGCTCGATTCTTCTAATCTAACTCCCAATATCATGAGGTTAGTGACAATTGAGGAGCTATATTATGTTAATAAATGATAATATCCGGCTAGTAGAGGTTGAGGAGTGGCATATTGAGTTATGAACTGAAAACCCAAACCAGTAAGATAATTAACGATCTCTTCGGTTACATTTTCTGCGTCAAACAACCTTTTGCATGGGCTGTCTACCGATAATTCTCAATAACTTACTTGTGGCTACTCTTTGGAGTCTTGACAACTGCATATGTAACAAACACTCATTGCCTTTGTCACAACTGTAGAAAGCCAATAATTCACCAATACTACTTGTTGACCATTGAACGACTATCATCTTACTACCATCTGGTACCTTTGTGGTGGCGGCCAATGAACAATCATTTTTCTTGTTTTTTGCTTGGTGGGGGGTGGAGAAGCTTAAATGGTTATGAGAAAAAGCACTTTGGTTCCTTCTAACTTGTAAGCTCGCTATCCTGTAGCTTGAAGGATCTCCATTTTTACTCTGAATGATGAAGTATGTTGGCTTCCCGATATCGTAGCAATCTCTAAAGAGCAGTGAGTAGGAGAGGAGCACCCATAGCTCCAATACCTCAGGTGTAACCATCAACTTTGATATACAAAGAGGAAGAGGCGTCCTTTCACATTGTTTGGTTATTACTTTCCCTTCTTCTTGCTCGATTTTTTTTATTTACTCTTTTTTTCTGCACCCTCTTATGTAGGTCTTTTAGTTGAACTTTATGTGAATCTCTAATGTGTTAATCTTGGTGCCAACAAAAATTTCAGGAAGAATAAAACTTATTACTCTGCATGATAGGTGATCTTTAACATTGATGTTCATTTAGTGATACTTTTTAGGTTTTTGTTCAGTTTGGTTATTTTATCGTGTTTTTCTTATAGTTAGTTATATTTGCAGATATCATACATTTTATGAGAAAGAATCATATAGTTTTGCTCTTTTCATTATCACATTTACCATGCAAGTCTTCTTTTTGGATATGATTGTCTTCATAAGCATCTTTTTCAACAAATTTGTAATGCTTGGACTATTGCAGATGCATGCAGTTGTCATACTCTATAACTACTACCAGCGGAGGGAGTCTCCAATATCTGAATATCTTGATTTTAGATCTTTCTGTGAAATTGCTTGTATTTCCTATTCATCTCTTATAGATTATATGAAATTCATGTGCAATGGTACGAGAAGTTTTGAAGATGATCAGGACCAATTGTCGATCACAGAGAAGTTTGTCATGAATGCTTGTGATATATGTACCGCCTTGAATGCATTCATTGATTCCTGTAAAATAAATGAATGGGCTATCTCAAAAGTTGCTGTATTTCTGGTTGATGCTGCAAAGGAAAAATGTTTACTTAAGAACGGCCATATCATCTTAGGATCCTGGTCATTAGTTGAAAAGGATCTTGAGAAACCTATAGAAAAATCAGCTTGCAGTCTAGATATGAACTATGCTTTTAAAAATAGAAGAACTGCAAATGAATCTGATAAATGTAATGGAATTGAAGATTTCCTCCAGGAGTTTGCATATTCTATTGTAGAGCAAGATATGGGTACGTTTATTTTACTCTTTATTTCCTTTTTGATAGGAAAAAATAGCACTTAATTGATGCAGGAAAAAGGGTGAAAAGCAACTAATGAGCTGCAACTAATGTGAAATTTCCTTGATCTTTCCTATCTATTTTCTTATATGCTTTAAAATTGATCTTCAGGATGCCAGTTTGCCTTCTCACTTATTTTATCTTATTACACTAGGATGCCTTTTCAACTGACAAATTTAGTCAAATCCTAAATTTTATGATTTACCAATTTTATTTGATGGCCAAAATTAGTTTTCCTTGAGGTTCCATTAATTATTGCAAGGAAAATAAGCCTTCAAGAAATCGACAATGTTATCATTAGTAATCTAAATTAATTTGCCTAACTTTTAATGAAGTGGTGTAATGCAATGTATGGAGCTTCCTCCATTACAATGTTTGGGGAGGGTAAAATTTTAAATTAAATTATATAAATTTAAATATAAAAAAAGTGGGGGAGGGGAATTAAAATGAAATCAGATCAAGTCATGTGAAGATGTTGCTGTCCACGTCGTGATTTATTATTTTTATTGTATTATGTCTGGTACTTCTGATATTTGAATATAAGTTTTTTTGCTAATTTTTTTATATATATCCATTTTAATCTGTTACTTTTACATAATTTTTTTTATTTTTTATTTACATTAAATTAAAATACATTGAGATTTATTTGCAATTTTAGGGTGTAAGATATCTCAAGCATTTCTAAATTTTTATGATTATTTTTAAAAAATAAAATAAAATTTTTAAATATGTTTTTTTTTAATTTAACATTTAATATAAAAGTTGATATTTATGGATACTAAAGGAGGGTGAGGTCTAAGCATCAAATGTTTATTACTTCTTGTAAATAAAATTAGTTAGAGATTGCACAATATTTATGCCAATGTTATGATGCATCACTAGCTAATAATCTCATTAGATTCATAGTGTCATATCATGTATATGATTACTATAGGCCCTACTTTCTTAAATATAATAGAAAAATAGCATGTCGGTGTTGTTGGATTTGTAAGATTGCACATTCAATTACATTGTAGTGGTTATAAAAATAGATGTATCAAATAATGATTAGGATGACCTAATCAAATTTTGTATTGATTATATCATCTTTTTTTTATTAGTTTTCAATGTGTTAATGCTTGATGACATTGTATTCCCCTTGCTTTTATGTGCGCATGATATAATATTGGTTTATATTTGTCACTTTAAACATTTTTATTATGTCGCTCAATATTAGTCCTAAAGTTATTTCTAGAATTTTTTATTTAAAGATTACTTTTATGATTATAATCATATACTAAACTTAATTGTATCTCTTTTTCTTCATTATAATGTACTCATTTTATTAATTTGAAAATTATCATAATTTTGAATGATGACTAGCTGTGGTTATAAGAGAAGTTGTGAATGGTTTTCCAAATTCTAGTTAGTTTTGGGCAGCCTTAGATTGATGAAATATGTAGCAGGATTGTCCATTCCTTTCTTGGAATTGTAGGTGATGTTAAATGATGGATATCATTTTTGCATGCATATTTGGACGTTAGAGTGAGATGTATTACTATGGAGTTTAGATGTGAAAGTTATTAGAACACATAATAATCAATCATGAATATTCTCATTGGTGTTGGAGGGAAACATGTGCAAGAAATATTTGCAGAGATAGATTGCCATTTAGTTGGTCTTTACTTCCTTCAGATGAGGTATAATGAGATATTGTGTCACAAGTTAGGCATTAAAATAGATGATGTTAATAAACACAAAATAAATTTAGATGTGATACTATATCGTTAGTGGACTACCACAGATGATGAATTTATATTAAACTCATATGAGAAACTAATGAATAAACCACTTTAGAAATGTAAGAAGTTTCCTTCGGGCTCAGATTGAAAAGAGATACTACAACAATTCAAATTTTATATCTTATGCCACCCCATACAAACTCCAATCTTGCATGTGTACACCCATGACTACATGTGCATGTATTATTCGGATCCCGTGGAAGGAGAATTCCCTCTTATTTCAAGATAGTCCGCTCAAAAGCTCACTTATGAGCTGTAAAGGAGCTTATCATTGGAGCACGACAGACCACCTTTGGCCACATCCTCCAAGTAGTTGCCCTCCCTGGTGGGTGCAACCACAGAAGCTCCTCTCTCACTCGGACAAGTTTTTATTCATCTTAGCCAAAGTCAATTATTTTATGCATCTTTTAAAAGTCAAGCTAAAGGCACATATCTCATCCGCAAAACATCATTCCTAATCGGATCATCATCGAGCTCATAGATCTATGTTAAGTCATTACTTGCCCCCTCTCGCTCAAACTAGGCGACATTAGACCAACTTCCTACCCAATGCCGACTTGATCTTCAGATTCCCACAAGTTCACCTTACCCACCTCTTCTCTCATAAGAGTCGCATAAAAATTGATAGTACAACTCTTATATTCCGTACGTATTCTACTATAACTCTCCAAGTCTTATAAATAGGAGGTGGGGAGATAGATGGAGGAGAAACAAAAAACAAGGAGAGATACAGAGAGATGTTGTGCAAATTTTCCCTTTTCTAGTTTAAGCTCGGCAGGATGGAGCCTTCGCTCTTATTATTGTTTTTCTCTGTGAGGGATAATAAAGATTCTATCAAATTCGATCTTCTGTTCTCTTACTCTCTCTCTCTCTCTCTCTCTCTCTCTCTCTCTCTCTTCTCATCATCCTCACCTGCAGGCTACAGGTTCTCTGCTCACAGTTAGACTCATAAAGTACAGCCGGACATCATCCACCGAACAAATCTAGATTCAACAACATGCTTAATTTGTTCAATGAGCGAAACATTAAAGTTGATTGTCAGTAGTCAACATTTAAGGACATTTGTTGGTTTTTAAATGCATGATCTTCTAAAACGTTATTGTGTTAGTTGATTTCTGTGTCCTTGTAGCACACACACACGAGATGGTATAAGCAGTACTTATTTTGAGCAGATTTGTAGTGTGTATAATGTACTTATTTTGTTTAACATATTCTTTACTTAAATATGGAATACTGATTTAGAATGTTATATATATTGATGAGATAATTTTCTTATTAGTTTAAACAATTCTACTTTATATTTTTTATTTTTGAGATATCATTTTTTTAGAAGCACAATTGATTTACTGGGAATGAATTTTTATTTAACTGCGAATAATGTAAAGCTATGTTGCAATGATATGGGCATAGTGACATGGATACGATAGGACACGATTATGACGCAGACACAACATTATAATTTATTAATGCATTAAAATTAAGAAAACAATCAAGGCATAACATTTAAAATGGCAAAAAAATAATAAAGCAATATCATATTCAGTCTTGTAGCTTATAATATCAAATTAAAATTAAGTATAAAATGTCTAGCATAGAATGTCTTGTAAATATTCTATCAAAGAACTCATGGCAAATGAAGCTTTGAGCTTAAACAAGAACTGGTTATTTTTCCTCATCCACTACTTCTAAGTTATTACTAGTTTGCCTTTATTTTTAACAATAGCTGGTACACTTCACTAAATTAATCAAACAACCGAAAAATGTGAAAGAGGTTTGATGAGAAAGCTATATGTACTTTAGCCCAAAAACCTTTTACAAGTTCTAAATAAAATACCCAGCAGAAAGTTTACAAGTTTGTTTAAGTAAAACAAAAGGAGGCACTCCTCTAACACATGATACTAAAGCATTAAAAAAACAAACATCATATCCCACCTTTAACATAGCATTTAGTAACTTTCCAATCAAACAAGTTTGATTACTAAGCAGGCTCGTAAATACAACATGCAACAGAATACCTTTAGAGGTCGGCAATTGCTTGCCTTCCTTCTTGTAGTACTCCCTCATTGACACCAGTGTCTTGCCTCTAAATTCCAGAACGTATCCCTCTTACTCGACAATTGCAAGAAAGATAAACCCTCAAAAATCACAAAATGAAGAAGACGACGTTCATCTATCCTCATATGCTTGTGGAAATGAAGAAGAAGACGAACATGAACCTTGAATCTCTTGTTTACCTTATCTGCCTTCGAAAATAAACTCCTTCGACGAAGATGCATGCTCCTTTTGCCTTCCCTGTTGGCGTATTACCCTCCTTCGGCCTCGCCTACTTGTAGAAATGAAGTACTTCGAATACAAAGTGATACAAGCTTTTTAGGCTTGTTTTATTTAATTAATATACATTTTTTATTAATTAATATGCGTATCCCTTTTAATTTAAATATTATTTTAACATGACACATTTTTGCCATGTCCGATCCTGCATGCCTTCATAAGTAAGCATATTAGTGTATCTTAGATGTAAAGCGAACATTATTAAGAGAACACCTCAACGAGGTCATCGTGCCTAAATAAAATAAAATATACATAGAAGCATCAATTCTAATACAAGCAACACAAGTGTAAACTAAATATGATATATGGCCTATGTTTTGATGACTAGGAGGTATAATAATTGTGCTTGTTGTGTAATGCTTGGGGAGTACAGATTGGCCTATCATATAGTTGATGTTATTGCCCTCCTTCTTCCATCTTCGTGTTGTTGTTGAGTCCTTGTACTCTGGCTAGATTGAGCCAAGGAATGTGGTTATTGTGGTTGAATAAGAGAAGCATCCAATGTTTCTTCGTGTATGGTGAACTAGTTGGAACTATTCAAGGGCCCTTCCAGATTTGTGAGGAATAGAAACACTGTGTAGATGTGAATAACATTTACTGCTTGAGTGGAAAAAACTCCACACCAGTTAAATAGAGGTCCAAAGAATGGCATGGAGTGCCGTACGATGAACTTATCATTTCGAATGAATCTTGTAATGTAATTGTGACACCTAATGGTTCCCCAAAGTAGGTGTGCTTGTTATTGGACAATGATTTATGTGAACTGATGGACCTGCACCTCCAACCATCGATAATGGCTCATCTTCATCATAATTGTGTTCTCCTACATGTCTGTAATTTATGATGTGCATGCTGCGCCTCAAATCAGTACAAAGAACCTCAACTTGTTGATAGTCGCTTGCGATGTTCTCCTCACCATAATCGAACATTGGCTGTAGTAGCTCCTTAGTCGCAAAATATGCATATAACATTGATATATATCATTTTACATCGTCTACAATTCTAAGGAAGGATTAGACAATCCTAATGCAACAAATATTCAAAAGATCTTTCACAATTTCTCTTATGACTGCAATTAGCTATAATTTAAAATTAAGATAATTTTCAAGCTAATAAGGTGATTATGTTTAATTAAGAATGGATATAAATAAGTTTGATGTGTGATTATAATCATAATAGTAATATTTAAATGAAAGTTTTTGGGAGCAACTTTAAGATTAATGTTGAGTGACGTAATAGAAAGTTTGAAGTGACACAAATTTGAACTCATATTATGTCATGCACACATAGTATCAAGGAGAATCCAATATTATTAGATATTGGCACATCGACAATTATGTAATCACTACATAATTTAATTGGGTCATCTTAATCATCATATATATCTCTGATTAAGCAACCATTATAAGGTGATTGAATGCATAATCCTGCAAATCAACAGCACCGACATGACCTACATTTTGACTATATTTAAGAACACGAGTTCTACAATAGTTATGTACATGATATGACAACATTAATTTAATGAGATCATAAGCAGTGATGCAACATGATGTTGGTATAAATATATTATAATCTCTAATTAATTTTACTTATCCAAAGTAACAAACATTGAATGCCTATAAGGGTTCTAACCCTCTTTTAGTATCCATGAATAGCAAATTTTATATTAAATGAATAAATGTTAAATAAAAAAACATTTAAAAAATTCATTTATCCAAAAATGTTTCAGCATAAAAAATTAAAATTATTTATGATGTTTTATACTCTCAAATTATAAATAATTCTCTATGTTATTTAATTTAATAGAAATAAATAAATTAATAGCTTTATATAAAAATAATTGATTAAAATGAATATATATATATATATATACACACATACATATATATAAAAGCAAAAAAACCTGAATTCAAATATTTGAAGTTAATATTCAAAATTACTAAAGAATTTGAGAAAATGAAAAAAAAAAAACATAATATTAAGTATCGCACATTAAATAATAAAAATTAAAATAATAAAAATAGTAAGTTGTCATGCGGGAAACTTATTTTTCATGTGGTGACTTTGTCTTTTTTGATAAGTTTAATTTTACCCCCTTTTTTGATACTTAATTTATGTAATTCGATTTTAAAATTTTGCTTTGTTTAAATATGTTTGCCTGCATGATATCAGATTCAAATGAATCTTTTGTCTTGTTTCTTGAGAATCTTTACTTTTCCTTTGATTTGAATGACCTTTTTATTTTGTCACTGAATTGCATATGCATATTATTCTGTGCTTGTATATACCGAAGCCAACGGACCATTAAATTTACATGATATCTTACCTCAGATTATCAATTAATCTATTTCAGTTTGTTTACTATAGTTTCTCTTTGCCATTTGCATCATAATATTTGTTGTGTTTATTGGTTGTTGTATTTGTGCATTATTGGGGGGAGTATGATCTGGACTCTTTGGAGATGCCGTATCTACTGCAGATTAAACTTGTTATCAAATTATAATCATGTTTCACAAGCTGCAACTTTAAGTACATAGTTCTAGATATAAATTTCAATCTTGGATTTACTTAAAATACTCTTAATAACATGATTCAAATGGTGCTAGGCCCTTGTTATATGCTGCTTAATTTCAAATTTAGTTCTCTGTTTTGTTATTTATGATGCTCATTAACGAGTGTGTATGTACTTTTGTAATAGGTATTACATGCTCTAACTTGAACATTCTGGAATATCATTTATCATATTCATTGAGTCTGCCGAGGTCAAGCACACGACTGTATATAATGACCTACAAAGGTCCTGGCTCATCAGCTGTGGAAATTTCCATTAAAGATGTGACAAGGTTTTTTGTCCGGACTGCTTTTTATTCTCTCAGACTTTGAATTTTCCCCTTTCTTTTTCTTATCATGCTATTTTGAAACTTTGTACATGACTACTTCATGATCATCTCCAATATGTACTTGTATTTCTCCTGATCCATATTCTTTAATTAAATCTAGACTTCTAAAGAGCTAATCCAGCTGTTTTTTAAATATTTTTGAACATCTACATTCATGGTATCTTTACCACTAACTAGACTAGAATTTGTCTCAAGCTTGCGTGGTCCGCCAGTTAAGTGCAGCAGCTATGCTATGAAACCGGAAATCACATCTGTTGCAGAACACTATTGTCTATTGCCATACATTGACATCATAGCTGAATGGGCGACTAGGTAAGCTAGTCTTCTCAATCATTATAGAATGCTGGTGTTTCAATTTAGGCTTTCTCAGAGAATGATGCTTTATGCTGTACCGATATTTTTCCTAATTGTTTGGTGTTTTTGTGTAGGAAAACATCACAAGGTGATTCACCACATCTACTGAAAAACAATGCACTGACAAAGTACTCTGGCTCTCCTCGCATCGCAACTAATTACGGAATTAGTGTTAAATCTGAATCGACTAATGGTGCTTCTGACTATCTTTCCTTGCATTCATCGTGTCAGAAGGTTGTCATGGGTGAGAAATCTTATTATTGTGTTTACATTCGTCAAAACGACAATAATGTTAGTACATCTACATATAAAGAATGAGTATTTTCATGTGTGTATTTACAAGTCTTTCACATGTACAGGCTTTATCATATGCTAGTATACAAAATCTGAATATAAGAAGATGGGATTGTCGGCCTTACCTTAGTGTTAGCTTCATTATTGTAATTGTAGTATCCCTTTGAAAAAGTAAACGTTATTGAAAAGTCAAATAATGGGTGATCTGTTTGCACAGAACATGGGAGGGACAAATTTGACAAGAAGAAAATGAAGTTAGGATATGAAGTCAATGAACTATCCGAAGATTCTTTTCAACATAGGACTGGTAGCTTATCCTTTCATGATGGTAGCGGTTCTAGGAGTCAAAGTGTCATTTCAAATGACTTGATCCGCAAAGATGAAAGCACTCATATCAAAGGTGATTTATGTTTAATTCGTGATGGATCAAAAGATCAGGTAAGCTCATATGGATTGCTTTTTGTTCTTTCTGATTATTTTTTATTTCTTTTTGTTTATTTTTGTTTTAACATTTGTGTTCGTTGAAAGGAGAGATGGTTGGCATCTCCCCAGATAGGGACAGGAACAACCTTCGGGCTTTTTCTGTTACCGATCATAGTTTTGTTTTAACATTTCTTACAGGGATTAATAAACTTATGTGTTTCGTAGAATATGCATTCAGATGAAGCATATTTAATAGTTATCTTTTCCAGTGAAGTTTTTTTTTTGCGGTAATATTGTTTGATACTTGGTAATAATGAATATGAACAGGTTGCACAAACATTGATTGATTATGTGTTTTTTCTTCAAGTTATTTTTTGCTATTGCAAATGTTATAAAGTATTCTTTTATCTGTGTTGATTAATAATAATAATAATAAAAATAAATAAATAAAAAATTCGAACTGCTTCACGAGGCAACACACATGCCTCCATCAGCCCCACCTCGCGCGGTATATTCCCAAATGACAGAATGGTTCTTTCCTGTAACTTCCCTCACGACATAAAATACCCCAGCCCGCTCCTTCTCATTTGAACTCACACAATTGCTCACTCCTTCTCGTCTCTTTGTGCCGCTCACAGGAACAAAAGCCCACTTGCTCCTCATCTTTTCAGCAGCACTCGAGATCGCTTATGACCTCCAATCCTAAGCCCAAACAGTCACCCACTTTCGCGTACAGCCCTGACTGAATAACATACCGCACGCATGATAGTACGTGACAACCTTGTTTGGCCAGCCTCCCCGCTTCGACTCAGGCATGCAAGACCTCTGCCTCCGACCCGACGACTTATTTCTATCCATCCAGTCAAACGAACGCACGTGAATAGTTGCACAACCACCTTCACCTTACCTGTTGTACGCACACGACCACCCTCACCCTATCCCGCCTCCACCAGTCAGTCTGGATCCATGCCGAAACCACACAACTCGATCACCTATTCCGTTTGTTCCTGAAGGTTTGAACACACCCCTTGTTTGTTTGATTCCCAACAACTTCAAATCAAGACAACAAACTGCTTTTTCCTTTACGTGCTACTAACTCCGGTATACTGTCATATACTATCTTTAGTTAAATAATTAAATATATTTTTGCAATTAAGTAAAATTTATGATAAGCAGATGGCACACTAGTTAATTTCAAGACCCTGCGCCATTGATCTTTGATCTGGGTTGTTTGCATCATTGATTTTTGATCCGCGTGAGATGAATTTTAAACTCGAAGACCTCGCACAGTTGATCTTTGATCCGGGTGGGTAGAAACAACGTTAAGTGCAGCTCTGACCTCTCTTCGTGGGGAGGGGACGTATTCAGATGAAGTCTATTTAATAGTTATCTTTTGCAGTAATATTGTTTGATACTTGGTAATAATGAATATGAACTGGTTGCACAAACATTGATTGATTATGTGTTTTTTCTTCAAGTTGTTTTTTGCTATTGCAAATATTATAAAATAATCTTTTATCTGTGTTGATTAAAAATAATAATAAATAAAAAATTTGAACAACTTCACGAAGCAACAAACTTGCCTCCATCAGCCCCCTCGCGCAGTATATTCCCAGATGACACAATGGTTCTTTTCTGTAACTTCCCTCACGACACAAAAAACGCCAGCCCGCTCCTCCCTTTTATATAGTTGAACTCCTCTTCTTCTAAATTATGACCTATCAACTCCTTATCTTCATGCATCACATTATAAATGAAACCTTTATTAGGTTTTTTCTCCGCATTAACAATTCTAAAACCTTTACCAAGGGCTTAGTTCTTTTTATAGTATAACCCACACTTAACAAAAACTTATCATTTAAAACAATTTATTTGACTTGCCTTTTGATTTCTTGGCTCAAGAACAATTTAATCATTCTTTGTAGGTGAACATAGCCTCCAAACACTACATTGCTTCAAGGATGCTTTGTAGAGTCCTGTAGGCCATTGCAAAGGTAGTTATAGTTGATCTTAAAAGTTATTTTTAAAGAAAACTTTCTCATTAAAGTCAAAACCCAACTGTGTTTGTAGACGAACTTCCTGTTCTTCTTGGCTTTAGTTAAGACTTTTCTGTGCCGAGGCAACCATTGAAGTTTTTCAAGAATTAAACCTATGTAATGTGTCTCACATCAATACATATGTTTCATCTTCTCCATCCAACTTATTTCTTGCTACACTTGAAGCATTAACATTATCAATAATAACTTGTACCACTAAATGCTCTCTAATTTTTTATATGACCATTGATACGTTAAAAAATGTACTTCGGATCATTTGTTATATATATATATACACACACACACACATACATAAATAAACCTTCTTTTAATGTAATCCATTTTCTATAATATTTAGAACTTAATTTAGATTTATCATTTATATAAACTATTTCATTTACATCTATTAACTTTAAATTTAATATAGTTATATATGCATACAGTTTTATATTCAAGTATTCTATATTTTATTTAATTATAATTTCTTAATTTAATTATATACAAAATAAGAAATTAAAATTAACCCCTCATAATAAAATTATCAAATATAGGCTTAATAAATTTCCAAATTTAAAACTTTATTAGAATATCTTTATCATATCTTAAAATTTTGAAACAACATTTTAAAACTTATTTTTTTAAATTTCATAGCTATGTATAATTTTTTCTACCTCTTGGTCTTTTTCCTACTTATAGAAACCCTAGGTAATCCTAGGAATTTTTCTCAAGGCTTAAATTGGGTCTAGGAAACATATAATGTGAAAGGAAACTTACCTCTTAGCTTGAGGAAGACAAAAAATGAAAAATCTTAGCTTTGCAATATTGAAATCATTTTCTTTCAATGTTGGCAAAACTTACCCGGCTGTGGGTCTTACCCTACGCACGTGAAGACCTCACTTGATGTTCCTCTCCACATGCATATGCATGGTGCTAGCGCTACTATGCTCGCGCACTGCTTTGGCCTTGCTTGACCACACTTGCCCTACCTCCACTCGTGCTTGACTTGCTTGCCTCATTGCTCTCTGTTTCATCTCTCTCACTCTATTGTCAAGGGCGGATCCCAGTTCATCTTAGGGTGGGCAAATGCCCACCCTAAAAAAAAAAATTTAATGCATTAGACGAATATTTTTGTAAATTTGACCCCCCTCAAAAATAATTTTTGTCCTAATTTATTCAATCCCGTGACTCTCTGCCCATCCCGACTCCCGAAGTTTGAAAAGACGAATGGTTCGCGAATCGCGTCTGCCAACTCCAGCCTTCGTCTTCGCCCTTCCTCTTTACCTTCGGCTTCGCACTTCGCTGGCAGCCACAACCTTCTTCTTTGCCCGCGTCTTAGCCTTCATCTTCTTCTTCTCACTCTTCTCGGTGGTTTGAAGAGGTTGCTATTCTTGGCAGCCTTCGGTCGGATTAAAGCCTTCAAACTTAACTTCAATTTGAAGGTAACCTTTATCTAATCCAACTTTTTTTTTAGATGGTCTGTTTTAAACTCTCTGAAAATATTTTGAAATTTTTTTAATAGTTTCAAAGAAATGCAAGAAAGCAAAGTTCTATAATATGTAGATTTTTTGTTTCGAAAACTTTTAGCGATGAGGAATGAAATCGAAACTGAATCTAAAAATAAAAACTTTCCTTTAATCTGAAGATTATTAGTTTCAAAAACTTTCAAAAATCAAAACTGAAAATTTTTTCTGTAGCAAAGATTGTTTTTAAAGTTTTGAAGAAATGCAAGATTCAAAGTTCTGTAGCAAAGTCCTTGAAGTGGAAAGAACAAAAAATCTTAGCAAAGCACTTTAAAAAACTTTCAAACTGAAAATTTTTTCTGAATTGCAAAACTCTGTAGCAGTAATTAATCTGAATTTTGCTATCTTGCATTTATTCAAAACTTTAAAAAATATAAGGCAGTTAACATGTAACAATAATATTCTTTTTTATGCAAAGTTCTGTAGCAATAATTAATAGCAAAGTTATGTGATAATAATATGGGAAATTTAACACTAACGGTTTGCTAGCATTTACAAGAGTAGATTTAGAAATTTCTGATTTTTGCTCTTTGTTTTTAGAAATATGAGAAAGAAACAATACGCTTTCATTGCATGAATTTTATTTGAGCCTAGGTTCAGCATAATTTACATGATTGTACTCTAATTTTTATTACTATAATTAATATTATATTGGAAGATAAATGATAAAAAAAATTTCTTATAAATTTGATAGTATTATATTGATTAAATTTTTTTAAAAAATAATTTTAATAATAATAATATTATTATTTTAATTAAAGTAAAATTTTGCCCACCCTCAAAAATGAAGCTGGATCCGCCCCTGTCTATTGTTCTTTATTTCCTGCTCTCCACTCTCTCTCTCTCTCTCTCTCTCTCTCTCTCTCTCTTATATACATTTAAGTTGATGCAACTTCTATTAGTCGAATGATAGATGTCAATTTACGTTGAAGATTATGATATATTTATATTTATTATCAATTAAATAATATAATATTAATAAAAATACCATCATTATTATTATTTTAGTTCTTTGAAATAGATTTAATTTTTTTAATTAATGCTTCCTTCAGCTGATCCGTTGCTTCAACAAACTTTAAAAAATTAATACTGTAGGGTTGTTAACTAAAATGTTGAACATGCTTATATTTTAAAGATCAGATCAACCATCATACATGTTAATAACTCTAGTCTATGTCCAAATTCTCTTAATCTCCTAAATTATTTTCTCAATGTTGTTCAACTCCTTTAATATCGAAGTCCTGAGCTCATACATGGGCGTAGTTTTAAGTCCTCGACCATTGGAAACTATAAAATGAATCATGTTGACTTAAAGAGTGAAAATTTCCGCATTAAATGGAATAGCATTTTTATTAAAAAAAAATCTTATAATGTCTATACGGACATGCTGGGGAGCCTCTTGCATTTTGAGACAATCAATGAGTCACCCTCCTATCATCTTCCACATTCGTCATCTATTGGTTTATAAGGTTTTCTTGAGCCTTTATTTGATATTTGTGGCAAGGAAGATGTTTTTGCCACTATGCTCATTGCCATAAAATGATCCGCTATCAACTTTGTTATTAAATTGTCATTACATTGAATCGTTTGACTTGGTCGTTGTATTCATGTTAGAATGAATCTCATGTTTCATTTTCTCCAGCACTTTGGAACACGGTGCAACATTCTGATAGGAAATACTTGAGTTCGCAAGTAACCCTAAGGTAATACTTGAGTTCGCAAGCAACCCTAGTCAAAATCAGCCCAAAACAGTGAGCAAAACTGCTGTCCCAGCAGTTTTACAGCAGCTCCGCAGCAGGAAATGCACCAAAAAAGAGAAAAATAAGGAAAAGAAACAAGGTTTCCACTAGTAGATGCAAGAAAACAAAGAAAGATACAACGTCCTTCGATTCGAGAGGAAGAACAACTCTCCTCAAGTCTCTAGCAAACCCTAGAGCCCAAGCACACAATGAGATCTCAAACTTTTCATTCAAATTCAAGATGAGGACCTAATTCCCCCCTTTCCCCCTCTTTAACTCTCATCCCCATACAAAATCCCTAAACAGCCCTTCTATTCAAATCCCCCCCCCTTCCATTCAAATTTTCCCTCCAACCCTTGAATTAACTCCATGTGGGGCCCGCCTAGAGTAAGTAAGGTCCAGAGGGGCCCGCCTAACATTACTCCCCTCCCAAAGACTCACCTTGTCCTCAAGGTGAAATGAAGAGAATTGATCTTTCATTCTTTCAAATGGCTCCCATGTAGCATCAAATTCGGGGAGCCCTTTCCATGCGATCAACACCTCTTTGTTTCCTTCCTGGTCAAGTCTCACATCTTTCAGCTCCAGAGGTTCTAGGATCACTTCCATCTCCTCAGTTAATGTTGTTGGCAGTTCAGCACTGGTTGCATACTCCCCAATGGCTTTTCTCAGCTGTGATACATGAAATACTGGATGTATAGTGGCCGAAGGGGGTAATTTCAAACGGTATGCCACTGCCCCAATTTTATCTAATATCTCATAGGGGCCAAAATATCTTGGGGATAACTTCTCATTTCTTCTGTTGGCCAAGGTCCTCTGTCTGTAGGGCCGTAGTTTTAGAAATACCTTCTCACCTACTTCAAATTGGATATCCCTTCTGTGTGTATCCGCCTGTTTCTTCATGATCTGTTGTGCCCTCATCAGATGTTTCTTCAACTCCTCCAGCATCCTATCCCTTTCTTCCAAATGCTGCTCTACTGAAGATACGGGTGTGCTACCCCTTCCATAATGCACCAAATGTGGTGGATCTCTTCCATATAGCATTCTAAAAGGGGTCATCCTGGAAGCTGAGTGGTACGAGGTATTGTACCAATACTCTGCCCAGGCCAACCATTTGGCCCATACCCTTGGTGTTTCAGAAGCAAAACACCTTAAGTAAGTTCCAAGCTCCGATTTACAACCTCTGTTTGCCCGTCTGTTTGCGGATGGTAGGCTGTGCTCCTTTTGAGAATAGTCCCCTGTAACCTGAACAACTCCTTCCAAAACTGGCTGAGGAACACCTTGTCGCGATTAGACACTATCGACTCTGGAATTCCATGTAATCTAACCACTTCCCTGATGAAAGAAGCTGCCACTGTCACTGCAGTGTAGGGGTGTCGAAGGGGTGTGAAATGTGCATACTTGCTCAGTCTATCAACCACCACCATAATAATAGTGAATCCCTCCGATCGTGGTAGGCCATCCACGAAATCCATGGACACTTCCTCCCATACTCTATTTGGAAGCGACAAGGGCTGTAGTAACCCCCCTGGAGCCATCGCCATATACTTGTTTCTCTGACACACTTCGCACCTCGCCACTGTCTCCTACACTTGCTTATGCATTCCTTTCCAGTATAATTCTGCAGCCAGCCTCCGGTATGTCTTTTCTACTCCGGAATGACCTCCAATGGCGCTCCCATGAAACTCCTGTAATAGCTGGGGAATGTGGATGGAATTTTGTAGTATCACAAACCTTCCTTGGTGCAACAATCTCTCCCTCTCAAGGGTGTAGCTTGGGTGGCTGCTCTTATCCTTCAATAGATCCAATCGGATCTTCTTCAATTCTTTACCATGCTCACTCTCTCTTTGGATTTCCCCCCAATCCACCATTAGGGGTACCGACATGGTTACCGACTGTAGCTCTCCCCCACACCTGGATAAGGCAACAGCCGCCTTATTCTCCAACCCTGGTCGGTACTGGATCTCAAAATCGTATCCCAATAGTTTAGACAACCACCTCTGATGTTCCTCTGTCACCATCCGTTGTTCCAACAGGTATTTCAGGCTCCTCTGATCCGTCCTGACGACGAAATGTCGTCCTAGCAGGTAGGGTCTCCACTTCTGAATTGCCAATACTATGGCCATCAATTCCCGTTCATATACAGACTTCAGTCTTGCTCTTGCTGCCAACACCTGACTGAAGTAGGCAATGGGTCTATGCTGCTGCATCAGCACCGCCCCCAACCCATACCCGGATGCGTCTGTCTCCACCACGAACGTCTGACTGAAGTCTGGTAGGGCCAAAACTGGTACCGTGGTCATTGCCTTCTTAAGCTTCTCAAAAGCTTGAGTAACCGCTTCTCCCCACAAGAAATTATTCTTCTTTAACTGCTCTGTCAAGGGCAAGGCTATGTTGCTGTACCCTTTCACAAACCTCCGGTAGTAGCCCGTCAGTCCCAGGAATCCCCTCAGCTCCCTCAAGTTCCTAGGTAGAGGCCACCGCTGCATGGCTTCGATCTTGGCTGAATCAGCTGCCACCCCTTCCTTAGATACCAAGTGTCCCAGATACTCCACACTCTTCTGGGCGAAGCTACACTTCTTCAGATTGGCTTTAAACTCGTGCTCCCGTAGCACTCCAAAGACCACCTTCAAATGCTCTTGGTGCTCCTCCTCGGATCGACTGTACACCAGTATGTCATCGAAGAAAACTAGTACAAACCTCCGCAGGTACGGCCGAAACACCCTGTTCATCAAGGATTGGAAAGTGGCTTGAGCATTGGTAAGCCCAAATGGCATCACCAAGAACTCATAGTGCCCCTCGTGTGTCCTGAATGCCGTCTTCGGAATATCCTCCCCTTTCATCCTGATTTGGTGGTAGCCCGACTTCAAATCCATCTTAGAGAACACTACTGCTCCATACAGCTCATCCAGTAGCTCATCGATCACCGGAATGGGAAACTTATCCGGCACAGTTTCCTTATTTAATGCCCTATAATCCACGCAGAATCTCCAGCTACCATCCTTCTTTTTGACCAGTAGTACAGGACTAGAGAAAGGACTCACACTTGGTCTGATGATCCCCGCGTCCAACATCTCCTTAATCAGCTTCTCGATCTCGTCCTTCTGAATTTGGGGGTAGCGGTAGGGTCGCACACTAACTGGTGGCACCCCCTCCTTCAGAATGATTGCATGCTCTTGCTCCCTGAGTGGTGGTAAGCCTTGAGGCGGTTGGAACACCTCACTGAACTGTTGTATGAGCGGTTGTACTGCCAGAGGAAGGCTTCCCTCATCCCCTACACTGACCCTCTCCAAGCGCTGTAGTTCCACCAAATATCCACCTCCCACCTCCTGTATGGTTCTGATCATGGATCTAAGAGACACGCCGGTCCTGGATAGCCCTGCGTCGCCCTGGATCACCATATTCTTTCCTTCCACCATTAGCTCCATCCTCAAAGCACCCCAATTTACTTTGGTCTCCCCTAAGGTCTGCAGCCATTTCATCCCCAGGATGACATCAGTGCTCCCCAACTCCAAGGGAAGAAATTCTTCCCTCACCCGGATCCCCTGAATCATCAGCACTACTCCTCTACAAACTCCCCTTCCCATTTCTATCTTTCCTGTACCCAACATCACTCCATAGCCGCCTGTATCCTCCAGTTTCAACCCCAGCAAGTCAACCATCTGAGTGGAGATGAAATTGTGGGTTGCCCCACTATCGATCAACACTATCACCTTTCTATCAGCCATCTCTCCCCTCACTTTCATAGTGTGATTTGGTGTGAATCCCACTACAGAATTTAGGGATACTTCTGTGATAGGAAACACTTGGATTTCCAAGTGTTTCTCACCAAAACCCAGGAGATCTAGGAGAAAAACTGCTGTCCACAGCAGAAATTCGGCCCAAAAACAGTGAAAATCTGAGAGAAATAGGGAAAAATCCTTGGAAAACAATAGAAACGATTGTATTCCACTAGTAGACAAACAAAACCAAAGCAAGATACAATGTTCTTCAATTCGAGAGGAAGAACAACTCTCCAACAATCTCCGGCAACGCCAAGAGCCCAAGCAAGAAAACCTAGAGGACAAATCTCATTCAAAATCAAGATAATCCCTAATCCCCCTCATAACTCTCAATTCATACAATCTAATTCAAAATAAAAGTAAAAGGACTTCTCTACCCTTCCTTCTCCCTCCAAAAACACTTAAACCATGTTTGAATTCCGAGTGGACCCCACCCCCGCCCCTTTTCCTTCTTCCGCCTGTTCTCTGGCTCGTCTCCGCCTGGAGAAAACCCGGACCGGCTGGGCCGGTCCAGGTTGAGCCGGTCCATGCTGGACCGGCATAACATTACCCCCCTCCCAAAGTACCACCTTGTCCTCAAGGTGGAAGGCAGGAAACTGCACTGCAATCCTCACCAATGGCTCCCATGTGGCTTCGTAATCTGGGAGGCCGCTCCATCTAATCTTCACTTCCTTTTCCCCTTTTTCATTGATGCGCACTCCTTCGACTGTTAGGGGCTCCAATGTCACTTCCATGTCCTCCCTCAATGTGCTGGGCAGCTCTGGGCTTACTGCATGCTCCCCCACCACTTTCCTCAACTGTGATACATGAAAAACGGGGTGTATTCTGGCTGTTGGAGGAAGCCTCAATCTGTATGCCACCTCCCCGATTTTCTCCTCCACTTCGAAAGGGCCAAAATATCTTGCTGCTAGCTTCTCATTTCTCCTTTGGGCTATAGTCCTCTGCCTGTATGGTCGGAGCTTCAAGTAGACCTTGTCTCCAACTCCAAATTGTATATCCCTCCTTTTACTGTCTGCTTGTTTCTTCATAATCTGTTGGGCTCTGAGAAGATGCCTCTTGAGGTCTTCCAACACTTGATCTCTTTCCTTCAGATGCTGATCTACTGCCGATACTGGAGTACTCCCATGGCCGTAATGTACCAGGTGTGGGGGGTCTCTTCCATATAACACCTTGAAAGGTGTCATCTTGGTAGCCGAATGAGAGGAGGTGTTGTACCAGTATTCTGCCCAGGCCAGCCATTTGGCCCACTGCTTCGGTGTCTCAGACACAAAGCATCTCAAGTATGTCTCCAAGCTTCTATTCACCACCTCCGTCTGCCCATCAGTCTGTGGGTGGTATGCTGTGCTCCTCTTCAATACTGTGCCCTGCATCCTAAATAACTCCCTCCAAAAATGGCTCAGGAACACCTTGTCCCTATCTGAGACAATAGACTCTGGTATCCCATGCAGGCGGACTATCTCTCTCACAAAGGCTGTTGCTACTGATACTGCAGTGTATGGGTGTCTCAAGGGGATGAAATGAGCATATTTGCTCAATCTGTCAACCACTACAAATATGACCGTGTACCCTTCTGATTTTGGAAGCCCATCAATAAAATCCATAGTAATCTCTTCCCAAACCTTCTCTGGTAGGGCCAGAGGCTGTAGTAATCCCCCTGGTGCCATCGTCATGTACTTGTTCCGCTGGCAGGTGTCACACTTAGCCACCATCTCCTCTATGTCTTTCCTCATCCCTTTCCAGTACAATTCAGCAGCAATTCGGCTATAAGTTTTCTGCACTCCTGAATGCCCTCCTATGGCACTTCCATGAAACTCCTGTAGCAGTTGGGGAATGTGAATGGAGGACCTAGGGATCACACTCCTTCCCTGATAGTACAATCTTTCTCCCACCACTGAGTATCCTGGGTGGCTGTTTTCATCTGATAGCACATCTTCTTTGATTCTCCTTAGCTCCTCATTCTGGATGCTCTCCTCTTTGATGGCTCCCCAATCTATCAGAACAGGTACTGATACCGCCATCCCCTGGAACTCCTCCATACAGCGTGATAAGGCATCCGCTGCCTTATTCTCTAGCCCTGGCCGATAGTGGATCTCAAAATCATATCCCAACAGCTTGGATAACCACCTCTGATGCTCCTCTGTGACCATCCTCTGCTCCAACAAGTACTTCAGGCTTCTCTGATCGGTTCTGACAATAAAGTGTCTGCCTAAAAGATAAGGTCTCCACTTTTGGATGGCCAGTACAATAGCCATCAGCTCTCTCTCGTATACCGACTTCAGCCTAGCCCGGGACGACAGTATCTGACTGAAGTAAGCTATGGCTCTATGGTTCTGCATCAACACTGCTCCCAATCCATAACCTGAAGCATCTGTCTCCAACACAAACACCTGATTGAAGTCTGGCAGAGCAAGCACTGGCACCGTCGTCATGGCCTTCTTCAGCTTCTCAAAAGCCTCAGAAGCTGCTTCCCCCCATAGAAAATTATCCTTCTTCAGCAGCTCTGTCAGTGGTCCTGCTATGGTGCTGTATCCTCTCACGAACCTCCTGTAGTAGCCGGTCAGTCCCAAAAATCCTCTGAGCCCCTTCAAGGTCTTGGGTTGAGGCCAGGCCAGCATTGCCTCTATCTTGGACTGATCTGCAGCCACTCCTTCTTGGGATATCACGTGTCCCAGATACTCCACTTGTGCCTGAGCAAAGTCGCACTTCTTGAAATTGGCCTTCAGCTGGTGCTCCCTCAGCACCCCCAACACCACTCTCAGGTGCTCCAGGTGTTCCTCCTCAGTCCTGCTATAGATGAGAATGTCATCAAAAAATACCAACACAAACCTGCGAAGGTGTGGCCTGAAGATCCGGTTCATCAATGCCTGGAATGTAGCTGGTGCATTGGTGAGGCCAAAAGGCATCACCAGAAACTCGTAGTGGCCTTCATGAGTCCTGAAGGCTGTCTTCTGCACATCTTCCTTCCTCATCTTGATCTGATGATAGCCTGACTTCAGATCAATCTTGGTGAACAAAGCAGCTCCATGCAGCTCATCCATCAACTCGTCAATCACCGGGATGGGAAACTTATCAGGCACTGTCTCTTTGTTGAGAGCTCTGTAGTCAACACAGAACCTCCAACTCCCATCCTTCTTTTTCACCAGCAGAACTGGGCTAGAGAAAGGGCTCACACTGGGCTGAATGATCCCCCCTTCTAGCATTTCCCCCACCAATTTCTCAATCTCATCCTTTTGCACCTGAGGGTATCTGTAAGGCCTCACACTGATAGGGGAAACTCCCTCTTTCAGGATGATCTGATGCTCCCGCTCTCTGTCAGGTGGGAGTCCCACCGGAGGTTGGAACACATCCTCGAACTCCTGTAAAAAGGGCTGGACCAACGCAGGAATGGGTTTTTCTTCCCCCTCCTGTTGATCCTCCAAGCTCTGCAATTCCACCAGGAAACCTCCTCCTTCCTCATGGATAATTTTCACCATCGACCTGAGTGACACTCCAGCTCTGGACAAACCTGGTTCCCCCCTCAGTTTCACCCTCTTGCCTTCTACCATCAGTTCCATCACCATGGTTCCCCAGTTCACCTTGGTTTCACCCAAGGTCTGTAGCCATTTCATGCCCAAAATGACATCGGTGCTACCCAACCTCAGGGGTAGGAAATCCTCCACCACCCTGATCTCCTGTAGGCTCATCTCCACTCCTTTGCAGATCCCCGTGCTAGACTCAATCTTTCCTGTCCCCATCATCACCCCATAACTGCCTGTCTCAGTAGGCTCCATCCCCAGCTCCTCCGCCACCTGAGTGGATATGAAATTGTGGGTTGCCCCACTATCGATCAGTACTACTACCTCCCTCCCCTGGATCTTCCCCTTCACCTTCATGGTATGACTAGGAGTAAATCCCATCACTGAATTGAGGGATACCTCGGCCACCTCCAACTGGGGGTCACTCTGTTCCTCATCAGAGTCATCACCCTCCTCAGGCGCCTCATCTATATAGACGGTGAGAGCCCGAAGAGCGCGATCCTTGCATCTGTGCCCTGGAACAAACTTCTCCTCACATCTGAAACAAAGACCCTTGGCCCTCTTCTCCTGCATCTCTTCCTCAGTCAATTTCTTGAAACTTCCTGCAGTTCTAGTCACTCCGCTCTTCTCCTTTCCACTCTCTCTAGGGACACTAGGGCTTGGCCCTTTTGGAGCCAAGTAAGTGGTAGTGGTCCTGGTGGGACCTCCTGAGTGGTTGTTCCTCCACGAGCGGGCGTTGGTCTTCTGGTTCTCCACCAACTGAGCTAACTCCATCGCTTCCCTCAGATCTCTTGGTCTCATGACCTTCACTGCATCTCTGATCTCGGGTTTGAGACCCTTCATAAAGTTCCCCCCCAACGTACTGTTTGATAGGCCCTCCATGTCTCCCACCAAGCTCTCGAATTTCTTCCTGTATTCCTCCACTGTTCCCTCCTGAGTGAGGGCATAGAACTGCTCGGAGATCTCCCATGGGCTGCTCCCCCTGAATCTCTCCCTGATAGCTTCCTTGAAGTCCCTCCAAGTCCTCACTGGATCCCACTTATCCATGTACTTGAACCAGGCAAACGCCGCCCCTTCCAAGCACATACTAGCCGCCATCAATCTCTCCTCCTCCATCAGGCCATTCACTGCAAAATACCTCTCCACCTTGTGGATCCACTCATCCACATTCCCCTCTTCGAAAACTGGCATTTTCAACTTTCTGGCCCTCGTGTCCACCCCGTATGCCCTATTCCCCCCATGGCCTCCTCTATCCCAGGCAATGGGATCTTCCCAAGTTCCTCTCTCTCCATATCGGGGCTCATCATCCCTCCTCGGCCGTCGATAGCCATCTTCCCCTCGTGCCCCGCCATGGTGGTTATGGATCCCCCATGGCCGGTCCACTGGGTCGGGCCTCCGACGATGCCAATCATCCTCTCTTTCTTCCCGCCTGATGGACTCCCGATGCAGCATTCTTCCGTTGCTACCAAGCAGTTCCACCTCCTCTTCCCCTTCCGGCTTTGCCTTCTCCTTGCCCTTGCTCCCACTACCTTCTCCTCTTTCCTCCGCTGGCACAGCTCTTGCTTGCCCTTCCAACAACTTTTTCATCATCTCCTCCAATGCCATGAATTTCCCTTCCATATTCTCACTCAACGTCGCCATCTTTTCCTCCAGATCCGCCTTAAATTGACCCACTTCGGTCTCCAAGACTTCTACACGTTTAGATGCCATGGGAACCACGAAATGGTCTCCGGATCTCTCCCGATCAGCAAAAATCTGCTGCGAAACAGTGGAAAACAGCCCCCCCCACCGTCCGGATCTTCGCTCTGATACCAATTTGATAGGAAACACTTGGATTTCCAAGTGTTTCTCACCAAAACCCAGGAGATCTAGGAGAAAAACTGCTGTCCACAGCAGAAATTCGGCCCAAAAACAGTGAAAATCTGAGAGAAATAGGGAAAAATCCTTGGAAAACAATAGAAACGATTGTATTCCACTAGTAGACAAACAAAACCAAAGCAAGATACAATGTTCTTCAATTCGAGAGGAAGAACAACTCTCCAACAATCTCCGGCAACGCCAAGAGCCCAAGCAAGAAAACCTAGAGGACAAATCTCATTCAAAATCAAGATAATCCCTAATCCCCCTCATAACTCTCAATTCATACAATCTAATTCAAAATAAAAGTAAAAGGACTTCTCTACCCTTCCTTCTCCCTCCAAAAACACTTAAACCATGTTTGAATTCCGAGTGGACCCCACCCCCGCCCCTTTTCCTTCTTCCGCCTGTTCTCTGGCTCGTCTCCGCCTGGAGAAAACCCGGACCGGCTGGGCCGGTCCAGGTTGAGCCGGTCCATGCTGGACCGGCATAACATTCTGCTACATCCAAATGTAGTTTCTCCTCATCCTCCATCTCTAACCCACTTCCACCTCCCTCCTCAGCTTCCTCGTCATCACAGACGGTGAGAACCTGAAGAGTTCGGTCCTTACACCTATGCCCTGGCATGTATTTCTCATCACATCTAAAACACAACCCGTTTGCCCTCTTCTCCTGTATCTCCTTCTCGGTTAGCCTTTTGAAATTTCCCCCTCCAGTTCTCTCTTTGGGTATTTTCCTCAACCCCCCTGTTGTCGGTGCCTTTGGAGCTAAGAAAGTAGTGGTCATCCTGTAAGATCCCCCAGAATTGCTTCCCCTAATCCCCTTCTCCATATGCTTCTGGTCCTCCACCAGTTGAGCTAGCTCCATGGCCTCTCCAAGGTCTCGTGGCCTCATCACCCGAACTGCTGCCCGGATCTCTACTTTCAGCCCCTTCATAAAGTTTCCTTCTAACACTGTCTCTGAGAGCCGATCCAGTCTGCTGGCCAAATACTTGAACCGGTCACGATACTCTGCCACTGTCCCTTCCTGTGTCAAGGCAAAAAACTGCTCATAGAAGTCTCCTCCCCTGCTGGTTCGGAAGCGTTCTAGTAAACAGTCCTTGAACTCCCTCCAGGTGCGAATTGGTCGCCTCATGTCCCGCCATTGATACCATGCTAGAGCCTTCCCTTCTAAGCACAAGCCTGCAGCTGTCAACTTCTCCTCCTCATTCAACCCATTGACTGTAAAGTATCTCTCCACCTTGTAGATCCAGCCATGTGCGTCTTAGCCCTCAAATATGGGCATCTTCAATTTCCTCACTCTCGGGTCACCACCGTGTCCCCTAACTCCTCCATAACCCTCCCATTCCTCTAGGAGGAGGTGCTCCCCAGTAGTCACGATCTTCCCTCCTACGATCATACCCGATCCCTTCATCACATTCCCCTCTTCTTCTTTCCAAATCAGCACCACGGCGGTAAGCATCGTCCCTTCTTCCAAAAAATTCCGCACCCCTCCTTTCATAGCCCATACTCATCTCCTCTCTAGAAAGCGGTTCTAGAGGAGGTATTCCATCATCTCCCTCGAGGATCTCCACTTCCGGGTTCTCCCTCCCCCTTAATGGGTTCGGAATTCCTCCTCTTGAATGGCCGCCTGTGGCCTCCCTTGTTTCCGATGTCGCCGGATTTTGTTTGTCTTCAAGCATCTTCTTCATCATATTTTTCATAGCAGTGAACCTCCCCTCCATCTTTTCATGAATGGAAGCGAATTGGTTGTGAAAATCAATGGTTCTTTCCTCCAGATCAGCCTTCAGTTGGCCTATTTCTCCCTCCAGTGCATCAACCTTCTTTCCGGCCATCTTCCCTCCACGGTTTTACAAGAACTTCTTGAGGAGGAAAGAAAAATTGCTGAAATTTTCAGATTTTCGCCTCCAACAGTCCCAAGACTATGCTCTGATACCAATTTGATAGGAAATACTTGAGTTCGCAAGTAACCCTAAGGTAATACTTGAGTTCGCAAGCAACCCTAGTCAAAATCAGCCCAAAACAGTGAGCAAAACTGCTGTCCCAGCAGTTTTACAGCAGCTCCGCAGCAGGAAATGCACCAAAAAAGAGAAAAATAAGGAAAAGAAACAAGGTTTCCACTAGTAGATGCAAGAAAACAAAGAAAGATACAACGTCCTTCGATTCGAGAGGAAGAACAACTCTCCTCAAGTCTCTAGCAAACCCTAGAGCCCAAGCACACAATGAGATCTCAAACTTTTCATTCAAATTCAAGATGAGGACCTAATTCCCCCCTTTCCCCCTCTTTAACTCTCATCCCCATACAAAATCCCTAAACAGCCCTTCTATTCAAATTTCCCCCCCCTTTCCATTCAAATTTTCCCTCCAACCCTTGAATTAACTCCATGTGGGGCCCGCCTAGAGTAAGTAAGGACCGGAGGGGCCCGCCTAACACATTCTCAAGAGAACTAGGAAAATATTCCTTTAGTATTGTCACATCACCTTTAACAACCATATCAATGAAGTTGCAATTCAAATAAACATACATGTTCTCACTCCCTTCAGTTTTCACTTGCACACTATATTTTTATGTCGGATCTTTTTATATCCAATTGTACTTTTCTCTTTGGCTCAAACCATTCTTAAAAAATCTTAAAATGAACATTGTAGTTTAAAAAGAAGTAATATATAAATGCTCCAAAAACAGTAAACCGTAGATAAACAAAGAAAAATATTTAGGTTTTGGAAAGAAAAAGTCTATTATTTCTAGTAAGAAGTGATGTGATGGTGGAAGAGGAGATGCTATGGAGTTAGAAGGCTTGGCAAGAAGGGCCTTGATGTGATGGTGGAAGAGGAGATGCTCTGGAGTAAGAAGGCTTGACAAGAAGGGCCTTTGGCTTTGCCGGAAGGTGACAACAGTGGTGGTGACATTGTAGGAAGGAGGTGGTGGCATGCAGTTGACGAGTGTATGAGATCGAGAATCAAAGGATCGAGGAGAAGAATCAAGCAATAGATTGAATTTTCTATTATAAGAAATAATAAAAGGAGGTTTTGGTAAATTTATTTTATTTATGATTATTTTTGTTAAAGCTTCCCAAACATTTAAATAAGTTGTGCACGGCTCTTCATTGTGCATCACAGATTATGAGGCATATGCTTCAGATAAGTGACCATGAGTTCTATGCCTCATGGAGAAATTCCCTAGAAGGTACTGAGATGCACCTTGTATTGCATAATTTTAAACAATGAGTAATTCATATAATTTATTTCATGCAACTCTTTATAATTATTATGCACATGATTGTAAGGCTTCTAGAATCTATATTTTTGGGTTTGTTGGTTCTAGCATGATTTATTTTCGTAATCTTTCTTATTTCTTATACAAGATATTGACCTCCTTCAATCATAATTTATGATTGAATAAAAAATACAATACAAGAACCAAACTTGGGATTCCTCCATCTGTCATTAATGACTTGGTACAATTAAAGGTTTCTTGCCTAAAAAACTATGCATTGACTTTAATGGTGAAAATTTTGTGGGATTTAAGTGAAATCATTTTATATATGTTTGACTTTATGCTACATATCATTCTGAGTTTTGTTTAACATAGTTCTGAACAAATTTTTGTACTCTTTATGGTGCGTCACTACTAAGTTGTTATGTTTGCTTATTGCACAGTGCCACAATCTTACTATTTTGGTTGGTCTTGCTGTGTTAGCTTGGGCAATATCTCATCTTAAAAATGTTAGGTTGGTTATGAAGGGGAATAAGAAATTTAACGATATAAAAAATTAAAATATTCCATTGAATATTAAAAAAAAATAGAAGGAAAATTAAATAAAATAAAGGGTAAGGAAAGAAATTAAGAGATATCACATATTTCACGCAATTATTTCATTTTAATAATAAAAGTAGGATGACATCATCTATCAACATTGATTTATCTCTCTTATATTGGAGCTATTATTTTGTGAGGACACCGGATGGTTCTCCAATCCGGTTATGCGCTCGGTACCGAGCGCGGGTGCCGAGCTCGGTACCGAGCGCGGTACATTTTTGAGGTGACATGGCGCATTAATTGGTCTCCGGATGCCGTCCGAACTCCGCACAGAATAATAAATCCTTATATTGGCCATAGAGATTCTTATAAAAGATATTCAAAGTGAAATAGCTTGATAATTTTTTTTTGCATATGATGTTTCTACTTTCTAATAGGTGAGGCATTTGATGTCATAAGGGGAAAGTTGGAGAAATGGGGAAAATATTTAGAAGATAATTGACTTGAAGTTAGTTGAACAAAATTTTGAGATAATTGTATGTAGTTTTTATTGGTGTGATGTTGAAAATTAGCAATGTTTATTATTAAAAAATAATATTATGTTTAGGTTTGATATATTTAACTATATTTGCTCCATTATGTTGAAGAATTGAGATATAAATGACGAGAAGTACTTTAAGTGTATTATGCGATAAAATGATATCATGGGAAGCTAAAGGTAGAAAAAATTATAATAAAAAAGGTAACCTTTGACAAAATTACAATTACACTTGTTGTATTAATTGATCTTATTGGTGAAAAAATTAGATGCCATTGATGACTAAGTTGAGTATGGGGGAAAAGAGAATTTTATGATAGATTTGTGGCTAAACTAGGAAGGGTAATGAACGAATGATTATATTAAACACACAGTAGAGCGGTATTTTGAAGATACAACACTTGAAAATTGATGCATGTGATTTGGACTTTTACGACAAATGATAGATAAATTCGAGTCATAAACTTAGTCACAAACCTACTTTTTCAAACTGTCGTTGCTCCACTTCACTTAAACCTCACAGCCGATTACTTCCTCCACATTCTTCCTGTACCGATGCTGTCTACAGTGTTCAAAACACTGTGCCGAACTCAACAATTCAGCCAGTATTCACAGTAGCAAATTGCTAGTGTTTTCTGCGAAATTACTACAATTCTGCAGCACTGTGCCGCTTCCTGCTACAGTAAATTCTAAGAACAAGGTACAAGACCACAACACTATACCGAACTTCCTTCTGTCTGCACTGTGCCGAATTCTTCTTACCCATAGACTTCCATGAAAACCAAGCAGATAAGGATCAAACAAATGAGTTAAATGAGGGCCCACAAGGAAACTGCTAACTGCCTTCATCTCTTCATACCTCTTAGAAACCATTTATTCAAAATAAAATACGTCTAATAATCTATTTTACTTAAATTACTAAATCATTTATCTATTAATATTAATTCAATAGACATTTATTATTTAAGCTTAAAATTAAAATTTACAATATTTTTAATTATTTTACATACCTGATTGGGTCTTACAGGTGCCCAATAAGGAAGTCTCGGAAGCAATTGTCTTTGATTTTCTTCAGAATAGAAGAGATGATATGGTATTGAAATTTGCATGTTCTTACAAAAGAGTTTAAACCCCCCCCCCCCCCCCCCTCCAAAAATTTTCATTATCTTAATTTAATTTTATTCAAAAAGATTAATTTTGGTGCAGAGGAAACAAATAAATACTTCATCTTATTTTGTAGTGTTGCCAGCATCGACTGTTGGAGGATTTCATTGCTCAGTGTGAGATGCATATCCAGTTAATGATAAATGGTATGTCCCCTCTTCTTGGATATTTTCTTTGGCTATTTTCCTAAGCTGCAAAGTTGAGAAAAATCTCAAAGTCTGGTCATTTTCATTTATTGAAGTCTAAGATGCTTATGTAGAAATTTTACTTGAATATACCATATTATTTTTTATGCCGTGCTTGATTATAAAATATTTCAAATCTATTAAGAATAGAAAAGTTCTCGATCAAGCTTTCAGTGAATGCTCTTGCATTGATGTCAATTTGGATGCCATTTTATTGATTTAAGTTTAAATTTTACGTTTAACTGTTAGATTACCATCTACCTATTACTATAATGGCTGCCTTAAATGTCCAATAGCAATTATAAAAAAGACCTTCATTTCATAGTCTGGTGGAGAAAGCTTGAGAATAATCAAAACCCAAGAATTTTGAAGATAAGTTAAATTTTGGAATCTTGACCTAAAAGAATTTGTAGCATCCGTTGGAACATAGTGGGTTGAAACACCTCATTATATTGTGCGTCAGGAGTAAATGTTCGTTGTTATCACAATACAGACTTTTGTTTTGTGACATAACGAACTGTTTTTATTATAAGGCACATTGTATGGAATATGCTTTCTGTTCAGCCCTGGAAGCTACATAGAAACTTCTTTCTTGACGTATGCTCATTCTGGGCTTTATAGAAGTTGAAACTCTGCAATGATGCCATGGGTTACTGAATATAGGCCTACAAAACTTCACCAGAAGTCCACACAAACTCAAAATCAGGATGTAACAAAAATTGATCTCTCTTTTTGACTAAAACAACCTTTTGAGCTGGAATCAAGTTGCCTTGGTATGAACCTGTTAAGGCAAAGTTACAACATCTAATATGTTGCGGGTCTACCAAATAGTCTTTAGAAGTGATCTACGTGGAGTTGCATATTGTTTCTATTTCTTAGTTTTCTCATATGTACGCTATATTTTCTTGAGAGAGATCCTTCTCTAAGATGCCTTAACTTCCAGTAGCAAGCTTTCATTGTTTGAATAACATCTCCATCGTGTTTTCAATGTAATCATAATTTGAGAGGTTTTTTTGCAGTAATGATTAGGTTGCTTCATTTTGTATATAGTTAATGAGATTGAATCAAGGAAGCGGTCTATCTGGAATATAGGGATAATCTTGTACACACTTGGGGAATCTCATACGTTGACCCTTCTTTATTTTCTCATCTTCCAGATTGTAAATTTGTGGAATTTGAGTTTTGTTTTGTTGATATTGTTGATATTTGACCTTTGTTAGCTTGATTTGATTAGGAGAAAACCAGGTCTCACACCCTGAGGTAATAATGAAGGCATCTGATTTTCTACTCTCAAGTAAAGTGAACAGAGGCACCTGTTTATTTGGTGAAGTTCAGTTGCAACCACATGATATCAGGAAGAGACTTCTTGATGCAGATCTTCGTTTGAGGAGTTCGTGTAAGGTGACTGTATGATGGATCATCTGGTCTCTCCTGCTTATATCAATATAGTGATTCGAAATGTTGTCTATACTTTTATTAATGAGTAATAAATCATTATTATCATTATTACCATTTGGATTTGAGTAGTTGAATTTTAATTTTCCATTTATTTCTGCTGCATGCTCCATCAGTATCTATGTTACAGATCAAAGTAAAATTAAGATAACCATGCATTTCAACCATGGAGAAATATTATGAATGTTGTGTAATGGAACATGCTGATTAAGGTTAGCGTAATCTGCATATTTTGGCATCAAAATTTTCTTTCTTGCGGCTTTTTTGTGAGCATGGATGTTTAACACCACGTAGGTTTTTTGCACTTCATTTTGGTTAAAAGTGATCACTTATGTGGTCCTTTTTGAACAAAAAATGTGGAGTTAGGTGATAGAGCTTAGATCTCCTTTTTTTTGGTGTAAGTTAATGTAGTAGAAGGCTATTGGAGGGGTTGTAGGATAGGAAGAAGAAAAAATTGTGGGGTTTTTTTTAGAGGTGGACAAGAGTTATGTGAGGAGTGGAAGTATTTTGTGGCTTTGGAAAAGGAGCGGAGTTCGTGCTAGGATGATTTTAAGATGTTTTTATATTTATTAGGAGTGCATTGCAAGCTACTTTATATTTTTATGATTTTTAACTAATTGTTTATGAATTTTTATTGACTTCAGTGACCTTAACACCCTATATAAAAATAGAGATTTTTGTTTTTATCCTCGTATTAGTAAAACCGAAGTTAGAGAGGCTTTAAAGAAAATAAAGTGTGAAAAAACCCAAGGTTTAAAATTGCGTAAATAAGCCTCAAGATGTTTTTCATCCGTAGCCTCACGGACGAAGAATTGCATAAATGAGAATTTAAGTATTCTAGCAGTTAAATAACACTAAAAGTCTATTATATAATAAAAAAATCTAACTGAGGAGTGAAATTAGTGGAAAATAATAAAATAGATACAATATATGCATTTCATAGCATAGTTCAAAGTACAAAATCACAAATATAAGTTTATCAAAACTCCCAAAGTATAAATAAGAAAGAACATTTAAAATTCAATCATGTCCCATCACTAAATGGGCCTTCAAGGGAATCTTCTTCTCTAATTGTATTTATGAATGTCAAATCTTCATCATCTTCAATGTTACACACTTTTCTCTTCCCTGTTTAATAAGAATGATTAGTGTGCTGTTAATTGCATATATTTAAAATGTAATAGCACATAAGAAATTGTGAGATACCTTTATTTGATTTTTGTGCTGCAGTACCAGTTGATGTTTGTGGTGTGGTACTAGTGGATGTGCCCGCTTGATCTGTTTTGCCCCTCAAGACATCCACACTTAGATCCTCTAGCTGTAAGTCTGATAATGGCAAATCTGTCTCATCATCTATGAACCATGTTCGACCCTTTCTACTGTGTATAGTGGAGGAAGATTCCTTGCCACTCGCTCCCGTAGTAAGTATCATATTTGACCCTTTCATCAAATTGCCCATATTGTAAATGTTTGGCCGTGGTACTCTTCTTAATGTAAGCAGTAATTTCCTCCTTCATCTTATCTGGCACATTCGCACAATGTGCTACATTTTTATGTGAGCTGGATAAGTGTTCCTTCATGCGGGTAACTCCTCCCTTCACCAACTTATCACAAAACTTGCATTTTAAATACACATATGTCTTCTGACTACCTCCTACGACAATCTGTACACTGTACTTCCAAGAAGGGTCCCGCCGCAATGACATATTTGTCTTTTCCTTACTCCTAACCATGTTTTCTAATGCACAAATGCAAAAACAAACCAAAAATCTCAAAAAATAAAAAACCTTAGATTTTCTATAACTTGAAAAATCTTACCTTGAATTAAAAAAAATTCCTAAAACCGATAGTGGAGTTGTCGTAGAGGGCGGCCGGACACTAGAAGCTCATCGGAGTGAGGGGGCGCTAGCGGAGAGCGGCGGGAAGGGAGGTCGAGCGGAGCAATGTCGCGGAACATGGCTTGCAGAGAAGTCGTCCGTTTGGTTCGGGTAGGCCGAATGCAAGAATAGATGAAATATGGTATTTTAATTAGAAACTTAAGTTGGTGGGACCCGACATCATGAGGCATGCGCCTCACCTAACATTGTGCAATTAAGCCTCAAAGGCGCGCCTCATGGACCCTGAGGCGTAAGCCTCACCTGCACCCAAAATTGCTTAAGCAATGAGGCTCTTGGGGGACAAATTGTGCAGTGGCGCGCCTTTTCTTGCGCAATTCTAAATTATGGAAAAATTGTTGAATCTGATGATATTTCAATAGAGGCGTGGAAATGCTTAGGAGATGAAGAAACTTCTTGGCTTACTAAACTTTTTAATATTATTTTGAAGACTAAAAGGTGCCAAATGAGTGGAGTGTTGGTTCCTATTTTTAAGAATAAAGATGATGCACAAAAGTGTGTGAATTTTAGATGAATTAAGTTAATTTGTCATGCATTAAAATTATGGGAGAGAGCTATTGAGCATAGGTTATGGCGTGATAATAATGTTTCTAAAAATAAATTTGGATTTATGTCAAGTAAATCTACTTTGGAAGCTATACATATATTGAAAAGTTTGATGGAGAAATATAAGAGAATAAGGAGGATCTTCATATGATATATATGCTTTAGTGAAAGCATATGATAAAGCGTGATTTTTTGTATTTCACAATGATGATTTAGATTTTATGTATGTATTTGAATTTGTATTTGTGAGGAGTTTGTAGTTTTTTCTTTCTTTTATTTTCATGATGATTATCATTAACAAACTTAGTAGTTAGTAGTAGTTTGGACTCTAGGCTATATCTATAATCAGCCTCTTTATTATGGAAAATGTTGATCACGATGTTTACAGCCCTTTTATTGGCTTTATAATTTTTTTTTTTTTGCTTTCAGGACTCGACAATATGATGTTTTGGAGAATCGACACAATAATTTGATGATTCACTATGCATCTCTCTTTTACATTTCTTTTTTCCCCTTATTTCTATCCTAAATTTCTATTTTTCTAAAACCTATACGTGCCCTACATCGCTTATCCAGTTACTCAAAGGGACCGTCTTTAATGATGTTTAGTTTGTTTTTACTTCGATTTTACAGTTCTGAAACTTCATTTTTTATTTCTTTAGGAACTGGACGAGATATTTCGCAGAAATTACTGGATTTTACCGAAGTACTGTGTGTTTCCATCACAGGATAACAGTAAATTCCTCTTTACTTGATATTTATAGCCTTTCTGCTCATGTTAAACATGTTAAAAAAAATTTTTTGACTGAATTTTTATTATCATAAATACAGAAAACAAATTTCTTATCATTAGTTTCATGAAACTATATCCTTTTCATCAAATCCCTTTGCAGGAAAATTCAGATCAATCATAAGAGTAAAGGGATTGGATTTTGAATATACGCTCAGTGGTGATCCTAAAGATGGTCCTGACCAAGCAAGGGAATCTGCTGCTGCATCTATGTTGACCAAGCTGCAAGAAATGGCAGCTCAAGCACATTGTCGCTGATCAGGTTTTATTTTTCCTTTTTTGAAGTTTTTGAAGTTCCAAATTGTACATGTTAAGTTTTAGGAAAGATGCTTTCATGTTTGATAAGTAGTTGCAAGGATCTAAAATCTGCATTGCATCAGATCTTCAGGATGAAGATCTTTTTAACCATAGGTTCTTCTGCGAGTACTTTTTGTGTCATTTTATTGTTGAAAGAAGTGTTCATTTAGATTCATGGTGGATTAGTCAGCTCAAACTGTTGTCTTTAAAAATTAGACCAGCTTCGATCATTCTTCACAGGCTTGTTAATTTGTTGTGTTCAAGTTGGCTCCATTTGAACTTTTTCTTTAGTTATATGGCTTGGGTTGGAGTGCTTTAGTATTCTTTGGAGATCTGATTACAATTTTAGATAATTGTTTTAACTCTTTCCCAAAATCAGCTGAAGTCTTTCATTGTGATTCTGAGCTGAGCTCGACTAACTAATAGGCCAGCTTGATAAGATGATAATTTCTGAAAGGATGCTCCAAATCTTCTTGTATGATAAATCAATATTATAGCCTTTCTTTATGTCTGATATGACCATTTTCGCCTTAATAGTAGAACGGTGTGCTATGAGCTTATTTTTTTTGATATGGCTAAGAAGCCATGATTGTGTTTGTTAGTGGTATTTCGATCTTACATTTGATATACATGTGTGTTTAGATTCAAGGCTTGTTATCCCAAGTCCGTCAATTTCTTAGCTCGCAAGCTCCACGAGCAAGTCTCTTAATAGCAGCAAATTTATTATATTTCTTTTTTTGATTTCCTCACATTGAATTGGAAGTCCTTTTTGATCACATATTCATGTAGCATTCAATTCAACTCTTGTTTGCTCTCAAAATACTACCTAACATATAATTGATCGATCGGGGGATCAATTTGAGCATAATGGTAATAAATCATCAAATATTAAATTGGAGGCACCTTTAGGCACCAACTTATATATTATGGGAGTTATTCAAGTGTTTCTTAACTTGAATTGTTGCTTTTAGCTCTAAGGTATATGAAGAATCATAAGACTTTAGCCATTTGCTATTTTTAGGTTGATCATAAATTAGGGTTGAAATCCTCCATGGAAGTGTTATTATTGAAACATTTATAGAATCACTTTGAACAACCTATAGCTTATATGTCCACAATATTACCTATTTATAGAACCACTATGTATTAGTCTCATTTGTATGAAGAATCACAGTTGAAGCCTTTTTAGTAGTCACATATATGAGAGTCTTATGTTTAATGGATTAGGATATCTTTTCTAAAAAATAGTCAAGATCATAATTCTTAAGTAACTTAGTTGGAGAAATTAATGATTCTCCTAGGCAGTACATAATCTCCAATTTTAGGTTAAATTACTTCTTATTAACCTATTGCTTTGTGTATAAAGATCATTGAGTCTTTAGAGAATATACTTCTCTAAGCCGTCAATTATTTGCTCCATTTTTCTGGTGAATGCAAAATCAATTTTTACATCTTCTTTTCATTCTCTTACATACAATATGAAATTTTTTATATTTGATTTACCTATCGAAGATACTTTTTATTATATAATTTCACTATTGTTGAAGCTTGAACATGATTTGAACCATATGTGAGCATATTCAAAAATGGTATGAATGATGATTGAATCATGATCAAACATATTCAATCTACGATTGAACTATACATTCAAAGCATGATTATACCTAATCTAGACCTAGTTAAGATATGTGGCTAGTTAAAGATGCGATTGTCTTATTTGTTGAATACGGTTCGTGTGACAATCAAATAGTGGTCTTTAATACACTTGAATCAAGTTTGATCATGATTCGAATAATGTCTAAATATAGTGTGCACACGTATTTTAATAATTATTGAAGAACGTTTTTTTGTACTTAATTTTGCTTTTACATTAAATCTTCTTCAAAACAACCTTATCGACTATTAATGATGAAAATGTGAAAAAAATAGCGCCAATGTATGTGTTCATGTCACCAATAAATAAATATTTAATTTCAGCAATAAGGTCCCTCCTATGAGTTTCAAAATGGTTCTGTTACGGGTTCAACGTGAAATTGACTCGACCTGACTCGAATTCAGTCAACTTGAACTCAAATCGTTTACTAAATATGTCAAAAAGGTGGGCTCGGATTTGACCCGCTAGTAATTTGAATTTGATCTTGTAATCCATTTTGATTAAAAAAGTTATTAACTTGTTAATCATAATTTTTTATTAATTGATTAAAAATGAAAATATTATATCAACAAATAAAAGAATTTAAGGAAAAATAAAATAAATTTACTTTTTCCGAGCTAAAATCAGTTTGGTGGATCAGCCCTAACACTACTCCTTTAATAAATTAGTCGGAATGTATGATCCTAAACTTGAACCGTTTATTAAAAAGATCAACTTAGAAATCAAATGTATTCAAGTTGGATTGTTGGTAGGGTCATTTATTGACATTTCTAATCTCTCTTGGTGATTAAGCTAGAATGGAAGTATGACCACGACCATGGAGGAATCAAAGTGGGAAGGGCTAGAAATTGTTCCTCCTATATAGTGGCATATGAGTATAGCATAGTAATTTTCGTGTATTTTAGTTTGAAATAAGATTTTGGTCATTATATATATATATATATATATAGAGGATATTATGGGGCGCATAAATCTAAATTTTGTAAGAAAATGAAAATTCCGTAATATCAATTATACGAAAATGCAGTTTTTAGGAAAGTGCCACTTCATAGAAAATTGTGCAATTGGCATTGGAATCATGTAAATATTTATGATTAAAATGCCTGATTTTTATTTTTAATTTTTTAATTTTTGGGCTAAGTTAGTCAAATAAATGAATATTGCGAGCTTTAAATTCAAGATTTTTAAATTGATAATCGAAACTCTCAATCAATAGATCAAGATGAGCTTCGTGGTATGTAGGTTTGAACCACCGCCCTTCATTAGGAGATTATTCTGTGAGGAGTTCGAACATGTTCGGAGGTCAATCTGGGCGCGTCACGTTACTCAATACATAGTGCATTGGGTGATCTGGCGCTTACGGATTGGCCTCCGGACACGGCATGTAAGTGCATTAGGTGATTTGATTCATCTTGATTGACCTCCGGACACGTTCGCACTCCGCACGTATTAATTTTTTCTTCATTAGACCTAGGGCTGCAAACGAATCGAGCCGAGCCGAGCCGAGTATGTGTGTTCATGTTTGTGTTCATTTAATATCAGCTTGTTCAAGTTTGGTTTATGTTTGTTCGAGCTTTATTGTTTGTGTTCATGTTTGGTTCATTAAATTAATGAGTGTTCATATTCGGTTCATGTTCGTTCGTTTATAGTCAAATATTAATTATTTTTATCGAGCTTATTCACAAGTTCAAAATCGAACACGGATTGAGCTTTTGTCGAGCTTCTTATCGAGCTTACTGTCTAGCTTGTTCACGAACTTCAAATGATGTTGTTTGCGAACATAAATGAGTCGAATGCATTAGTGTTCAAGTTTGTTTATTTAAGAATCGAGTATTTAAAATATTGTTCAAGTTTGTTTGTTTAGTTAATTAAACGTTCACAAACGAGCTTTAATTGAACCGAACAACGAGTAGCTTGTCGAACGTTTGATTCGCTTGCAGCCCTAATTAGATCAGAAATCGAGTGTGACCGTAGAGAACAAATAATTGTGATAAGGATTCTTTTTGTTCAGGAAAGGGGAGCTTATACTTTATTCATATTGTAGTGAAAAGTTTATGGCAACATAGTTATAAAATATGTAGATCTACAATATTTTGTTACATTTTGAGAAAATTAGTTAAAAATTTTAAAATTATTTCATTTACTAGTTTTTGGTTTCGTGGCTTGCCTTTGTTTAAGGTATTGAATGCTTTTATTTTTACTGTATTTAATTAGAAGGGTTTGCATATATATCACAAAATTATTTTATATTTGCACATCTAACATTTAAATTTTATTTATTTATTATTTTAGTGTTTGGATTTAATGAGGTATATGCATTGAAGGTGTGTTTTTTTTATTAAGTTAATGTTTATTGTATTTTTATGTAATTTAAATATTTGAATGTTACATTTATAGAAAGATTTAGATGGTAGATATGTAAATAGATAAAAAATTTGTGATGTGAATGCAAATTCGACCTAAATTATTATGGTAATTATAGAGGATCTACATGTAATTCGCAATTGGTTGTCAAATGTGCTGAACTAGTCTTGTAAAAGGGTCACTTTGAGCTTTGTAATATTCTTTTTTTTTTCTTTGTGATATTCTTATAATTTTTGTGATATTCTTTTAGGGTTTATTTAGGATGGTTGTACTTATTTTAAAATTAATTTTAGATATACTATAAAAAATAAATAGTTTTAAAATTTATTATAAGTATTATAAATATTTGTTCATCAAGAACATTTTTTCCCCATTATAATATTCTATTTTATTTGATTTTAAAAAGCTCTTCCTATCATAAAATTATTAAAAAAATTGCAAAAAAAGGTAAAATAAAATTATAAGGGTTATTTATAAAATAAACTAATAAAGGGCTTTATATTCATCTTAAGGTAAAATCCAATAAATGAATAATTTAGATATTCTCTTTACTTATCCTCTTCTTGCTCACTTGATTGAGTAAAATTTTAATCTCCATTTTAGGTAAAGATTTTTCATACGCTCTAATACTTAAATTGTGCTCATATTTAATTGTTGAGTTTATCTTTAATTATTAAATTTGATATTGAGGTCAAATTGTGATATTTTTTATTAATCGGGAGATTATATTAACTATTAAGTCATTATAAAAATTAGTGGTGTCAATATTTGACCCGACCCGAACCCAACCCGAAAATTTTGGGTTCGGGTCAACCTGAACTGGGTCGGGTTCGGGTTAGGGATTTCGGGTCGGGTTCGGGTTGACCCGGAAACCCGAAATCAACCCAGTTTGACATGTTTTTAATTAATTTAGGAGGATTTTAAAGGATTTTTATGAAATAAATAAATGATATTTTAAAAAATGATAAACATTGTTGCCCAAATTAAATTAATCTTGATTTATTTTAAATTAATTGAAGTAAATCTTATCTTAATTTGATTTAGATTTAAATAAATTGAATTAAATAAAAAAAATTTAATAAAATATACTCGAAACGGGTCGGGTTCGGGTTGACCCGAACCCGAAGCGGGTCAGGTTCGGGTTCGGAAAACCGACCCATTTGCAAAAATAGATCGGGTTGAACAGTGTCGGGTCAATTTTGGGTTGGACCCGAACCCGACCCGTGACCCATTTTTGACAGCCCTAATAAAAATTTAAGATTAAATTGAACATTTATTAATAATCAAAAAGATTATTTTTCATTTTTACTCATTAATTATTTAGGAAGTTAAATCAAATGTAAGAGGTAACTACTTCATATTGATATTTTTATTGGACATTAATTGTTCTGAAAAGTTTTTATTCCATGATTCCATCATCCTTCATTACTTGTCTGATACACTTTTAACCTATTAGGAAGCAACTTCTCAGTCAAAAAACATGCCATAGCTGGCTCCATAAGGACCACAACTAGTCTGGCTTGGGCAAAGCCATAAAGACTTGAAAAAGAAATAATATCATGAAGTAAGTGGTCAGCTCCTCCAACAAGAAGTACATGCTTTAATGTTGCTACAGTATCATAATGTATTAACAGTTAGAAAGATGCATTCTTTATTAGTTAGTATTAAACTTATGGTGAAATTTTGATTTTTTAAGAGAGAATTATTAAGTCTTTTTTAGGTATATAAATAAACCTCATCATAATCTAGGTTGGGTTGGGCAGACCTCCAAAGATTGAGATTTTGTTTGGGGTGACTTTCTTATTGTTTCTTAAAGCAGTTTTATAGTATACAAATTTTAATTTTATACTAAAAAGCTGCTTTAAGAAGCAGTAAAAAAGTCGTCTCAAACAAAACCTGAATATTTCCTATGAAAATGATTGATCTAAATTAGAGTTTGAAATCCAACAAAGATTTCGCTATTCACATATATGTTGTTCGAGTGTTTCTAAACTCGTTGAATGAGAATGTACTTTATTTCTATCATGGTCAGATTAGAAGGCTTATGATTTTTTTTCTTTTCATTGAAGTAGTTGAGACTATAACTCCTAAAATTAATGTATCTTGGACTTTTTAAAGAGTTAGCCAAAATAAATTCTTTCAAATGACTTCTTAGAATCTTTAAGGGCAACTTTAAATTAACGACAATGAGGTTTTTTTTTTTTTATGGGGAGCCAAAATTAAATAGTGGTTATCATTTGTTTTGGTTGACTTCAACAACCTTTGATCTATACCATGTTGTTGTATTTTTTAAATATCTCCAGAAGCACCTCATAATTGTTTAAATGCCTAAAGTGATGAGTAATCAATATCTTAAATTCTTTTTTAATTGTGTTCGAGATTTTCAGGAAGAACTATCTCACTCATTACTTTCTTCATAAGTTAGAATTATCGAGTCGAAAGTGTCTTTACGAAAATCAAATGAAGATAAGGTTTAGTTCACTTCAAAATATTTGATAGTTGCTATTATCAATGAAGTTATTGATTATGAAAGGTACAAGATTGAGATTAAGAACAATATTTTTCTTGGATGCCCTAAAGAATCATAGTGCTTTAGCTTATCTGCTCATAGTGCTTCAGCTTATCACTGTGAAGGATACGGGGAGATCCTATCTTGCCAACAACTACTATATGAAATTAACTAAATAGTCGCCTCTTCTTGACATTGGCGTGGAATCCCCTGTGATTCCTATATGGATTTCATTTCACGAATTTGCGCCCACATCTATTCTTTCTCCATATCCTTCACAGTCTCGGCTCTCTTTTTGGTCGGTCATTAAAAGTTGATAATGCGACCTGTAAGGGCTCTCGCCCCTCCGTAGCGCATGATTTGATTGAACTTGATATATATTATGAAAAATTTTCCTGATAAAATTTGGTTAGGTCCTAAAAAATTAGGTTATATTTAATAGGTTATCATGGATGAATTTCTTCCTTTTTGTGTGTTGTGCAAATGTATTGTTCATAGCAAGGGGGATTATCGTCCTCATCCCTCCTCTGTCCCGATTAATGTTGGTATTAATTCAGTTATTCCCAGTGTTGATCTTGTGGAGAATGCTGTGGAGGAGAATGTTGTTGTTAATGTTGACTCTTTGGATCATAATGCTCTTCTTGCACTGGTGAATGTGAATAAGTCTATTCAAGTTAATACTAATGTTATTTCTCCAATTTCAAAGGAGAATGTTGTGTTGAATGATGAATCATTGGTTAATAATTCTTCATTGAATGATTCGTCTGTTTTTCATGAGAAGTAAGGTGAGGTTAATTGTGGGGCTATGGGGGTTGGTGGTCCTATTAATGCTCTAAATGGGGATTTTGTTGGCTCTATTGCTACATAGCCAAAACCTACTTTTTCGATAGACGAGTTTCCACCTTTGCATCCCGTTAAGGTTGGGGAAGTATATTTACTTCTTGGGTACAATAGAGGAGTAATGAATAAATGTATTATCAAATAGACTGATGTCAAATCACTGAGTTGTTGATTTGTCAAGTTATTAGTTTGCTTAGTAGATGAATTGTTTAATTGAGGAGTAAACAAGATTCCTTCAATAAAATCCTTGCTTTAAATTAACTGTTAGGGCAATTTCATCTTCTTGGGAACTTGCAGTGATCAATGCTGTTATTTATTTTATTATTGCTGATGTTGATTTGGATGGTAATTAGTATGATGAAATCCAATGGTTATGAGGTTAGTGATCATGCCATTGTAAGTCTCTGGTGAATTTTTTAAGAAGCAATCAAAAAGTCGTCCTAAATGAAGTCTAAGTCTTTATTTGGGAGAACTTTTTTATTGCTTCTTAAAGCAAATTTTTAGTTCAAACTTTTTAATTTTTGCACTAAAAAATTATTTTTAAAAGCAATAAGAAAGTTATCCCAAATGAAGGCTTCGTTTGGGACTGCTTTCTTACTGCTTTGTGAAATAGTTTTCTAGTATAAAAATTTTATTTGTTGTACTAGAAAACTATTTTAAGAAGCATTAAGAAAGCTGTCCCAAACGAAGCTAAGTCTTCATTTGGGACAACTTTTTTATTGCTTCTTAAAGCAATATTTTAATGAAAACGTTTCTTGAATTAGAAATTTTTTTATTAAAAAGTTATTTCAAAAGCAGTAAAAAAAATGTCTCAAAAGAAATCTAATCTAACTCAACCTTGATGATATATTGATTATACAGTATCAACAATAAATAATTAATGGTCCCACTTTGATGGATTGATCACTTAGATTGGCCATCTGCATGTATTAAATCACTATGATAAATAGAAAGGATCTGTATTTCATTAGTAATTGGCTGTCTAATGTACTATAGAACTAGTTTTCTAAAGGGCCACTTTAAGCTATGAACTCGTGCTAAGATTTGAGCAAATTCTTTGTGATATTATCTGTAAATCAATCCCAAAGAGGATCTGTATGGTATGAAGCAGCTCTCTGAAAATTAATTGTGAAATTATCATTAAAAATAATAAAAAATTTCAAAATTATTGATATTATTATAAATATTTTTTCTTCAAAAAATAATATTGGAGGAGTTTTGTAATGAAAAACTCTTTTTTCTTAAAATTTTTTAAAAATTTTCTTAAGAAATTATAATATGAAAAGTTTGATAATTTCTTGAAATCTATTAAATATTTTAAAAAGTTTTATTTTTAATTACCATTATCCATTATTGATTTATTATTAATGTTTTAGGGGGCTACTTTTCTATCAAAAATACAAAAATAAAAAAAGGCCTTAATTACTTCGCTCAATAAAGGCTTGAAAATAAGTTATATTTAAATATATTTCATTTATTTTAAAATTAAAAAAAAAAAGAAATAGTCATTTTTAAAGATTTTGAAGAATTAAAAATTATATTAATTTTTAAAGTATATATATATATAAAGTATTTATAAATAAAATTATGGATTACAAAATACTTTATTATTTTCTTAGGAAAATATAAGAAGAGATAGAGTTTACAAGTAGAAGTCTTCGAGAAAGACATTTTTGCTTTTTCTTTGAAGTACATCAAAATTACGTGTTTTGATAATAAAGTGAAGGGCACCATAATTATCTGAAGCAGACACTTAGTTTTTTTTATTCATGAACATACAGTAGCATCAATATTCTTCTTGAAAGCGTCCTTAAGTGCAAGTCGCCAAGTAAGCTTTTAATTAGCTGTTGACGCAAGTATTGATTGCCTTTTGCCTAAGGGCTCTTTAGTTTACAACAAAATATTAGAAAGTATTTTAAATGCAAGGATTTTGAGAATATTAGTGTTTAGTTTGAAGTAAAGCAAATGCAGTTCAAAATCTCGATGTATTTAAAATCTACCCTCTAATTTAATTTTGGTGCATTTGAAATTTCTTAATTTTGGGTGAGTTTTAAATACATCATAAATTTATCGCCATTGTTCGCCACTCGTCACCACAATCTCTAGCCACCACCCACCTTCGGCTAATGTCGGCCACCACCGCCAACCACCATCACCACCTCCCGCCGATAGTTGCCGCCCCCCTTCAACCACCATCGCCATCACCAACGACCACCACCATAGTCGTCGCGCACCTTCGGCAGCCAGCACCATCACCGACGGCCATTGCCATCGCTGTCTATCCCACGCCACCACCGGCCTCCACCTACAGACGCCATCATCGATGACATGTCACCACCTTAGTTTAAGTATAGTGGATGCGACCAGTACAAGTATTCCTAATCTTTAGTCTTATTCACAAAGTTTTTCATATGATACTCGTGAAGTAGTATCGGTTGTGTGCCTATTTACCATTTGCAACTTATCTTTGACTAGTTGTTGATAGGTTGGGGGATGTCATTGTTCATTTTGTCGTTTGAAATAAATGTTGATTGTTAGAGTAAATTTAAATATCTATCGAGTTGAAATCACATTGATGTCTGGTCGGCTGATGTCGATGATGTCATCGTAAATTTCTAACATCTTTGAGATTATCAAGTTCTTCCAGAAGTTGTTTGCTCTTAGGATGAAGCCTTGAGAACCATTTTAATGGTGTTTACTTACAAGTTGTGGATAATACACTACATAAAAACTGCTTATTTCCGGCGGATCTATATATGTTGGCCGGAATAATTCCGGCTTAATTACCGGCGTATATTATGCTAGTACGTTTCCGTCGTATATGACGCCTGTTAATTCTTCGGTGCTTTTGTTATACCAGCGAATAATGCACCGAAAATTACTGTCGTGTATACCGTCGAATTAGCTGCCGGTTTATTTAAACACAATGACTCATTACCGGCGTATATTTTGCCGAAAACGGACCAGCGTATTATCCATCTGTAATTTCGACGGAACGAGCCCTCTTTCCAAACTTCGGCCCGTTCATTCTCATTTGCTCTCGTTCGGTTCTCTGTTCGATGTCCAGCTGCGACCGACGCCTCGTCGACCTCAGCCGGACGTTCGCCGCCGTTCTTGGCTTCCACCGCCATTATTGGCCTCCGCCGACGTTCTTGGCCTCCGTCGTCGTTAAGTTGAGCCGATCTTCGTTCGCCCATACCGGTTCTCGCCACTCCATTCGTCTCTTACGGTAATACTCAAAGCTACATTCTTTTCGCTTCATTCATGGATGTTCTCACTAGACATTTGCCAAAAGTAGTTTCCTAGTGTATGCTATTTGGTGATGATATTCTTATTGTTGATAAGACTAAAGAGAGAGTTGAAGGTAAACTTGAATTATGGATGTGAACCTTATGTCTAAATGCTTTTATTTGAATAGATCTATAGCTGAATACATGAAATATAATTTTAGTAATAATAGTTTTAGTGGGGAGGGGAAGGGGGACTTTGGATGATCAATTCATTAATAAGAGTTTACGTTTTAGATATCTTGGATCTATTGTTTAGAGTGCTGGTGAAATAGATGGGGATATTATTAGTAGAATTCAAGTTGGATGGTTGAAGTGGAGGAATGCACCGGGCTTGTTGTGTGATAAAAAAGTCCCCCTCAAAATTAAGGGAAAATTCTATAAGATGGTGGTTAGATCTGCAGTATTTTATGGTGTAGAATGTTGGCCACTAAAAGAGAAGCATAATATTAAATTAAGTGTTGCAAAGATGAGGATGCTTAGGTGGATGAGTGGCTTTACTCTTAGAGACAGAATATGAAATGGGTATATACGTGTAAAGGTTGGCGGCGGATTTTTCGCCGGTAAGTTCGCCGTCATACGATACCACGACTTTTAATTGTTGTTAATGACGTAATCATGCATCAGTAATACCGGCGGCGTTTACGCCGGTGTATCCGTCAAATCAATATTTGATAATAATTCAAGCGTACGTTCTGCCACTTTTCTGGCGTACTTTTGCGGCGGAAACAGCTGCGGAACATACGCTGGAAAAAGGGATTCGAAAACCGACATATATGTCTAATATTTCCGCCAGTATTTCGCCGGAAGTGTTTCCGGTGAAATGTTTACGTCGGATTGTTATTTGCGACGCACGAATTACCGTCGTATGGTTTTTCGCCGAAAATTCGTAATTTCCTGCATTTTTTCATTGTTACCGGTGGATATGATTCGCCGGTAATCACTTATTTTCTTGTAGTGGTAGTTGATGTTTAATAACAACACCACTTATATTGATGGAGAAATCAACAACTCAAATGAAGTAATTTGATATACTGAGTTTAACTTCCCTTTGAGGCATTCAGAACACTGCATTTTGAACTTTTAGTGGAGGTTGAGCTTTCAAATATAATATGAATAAAAAATGCATTAGTTTAGGGTTTGAGGGAAAGTTAGTTGGGTTGGCTCATTAAGAGCCACACATGCTTTGATATGGGCAAAGTCATAAAGAATTGAGAAGGAAATATCACAGTGAAACTGTCAACCCCATTACCATCGAATTAGACAAGTTATATTAATTGATCGATGTTTCATGCTTTGGAAATAAATTGTATTTATAAATTGTGGGCTCATTTATGTTTCCTTTGATATAATTTTTGTACTGTTTTTTAAAATAATTTTTTAGTAAAAAAAATTTAAGCTAAAAATTTTTTATTAAAAAGTTGTTTTAGAAAGCAGTAAGAAAGTAAATTTTTGTACTAAAAAATTATTTAAAAAGCAATACGAAAGTTGTCTCAAATGAAGCCTTCGTAATTTAAATGTTGAGATATATATATTTTTTTTGAAAAAATTATAATTTATTTTCGTTTGCTTTTGGATGTGAAAATAAAACAATCAATTTTCTTTTGAAAAAGTTCATATTAATTTTTTTCGCTAGAAATGAATAATAGATTGTATAACATATTTTCTAATTTTAAACAAACAAATTAATAAGCTCTATGAAGAAAAGAAGCATATTAAAATAACTTTAACTATTACAAATAGATATTCATTGGAAGATGAAGATAACATGACCTAAAGGTAGTGAATAAGGTGATGTTGGATGGTTGTCAGGAGACAATTAAGGATGGTTGCAATTGTGCTTAGCTTGGAAGTGAAGGTAGCAAGACCTTGGGGCGACTTATGCAGGGCGGATACAGCCTTAATTTTCAGAGAGCGGGGGGGTGCAAAAATTTGTACGCTTCACAGATATGTCGGGGGTCCAAGGGGGCAGCGCCCCCTGATGGAGTTCGACCTGACTGGAAAGGCAAAGATGAACTAGTTGGATGGGCATGCACAGGCGAGATGGGGGCAAATTAGGGAAAAAAATATTTTTGAGGGAAGGCAGAATCGCAAAACTCTCTATCTTATACTTTTTTTTTTTTTAGGGTGGGCATTTGCCCACCTTGAAGTAAAGGGGGATCTGCCCATGGACTTATGAGATAACAAGAACAAAAATGTAGAGGATATTGTCAAAAATAGTTAGGATCGGATGGTTCCCCTTTTAAAGGTGAATATGACATGAAATTAGGACAACATAAGAGATGTCACTGAAAAATTAGGAAGACCGATATAATTTATTGGTATAATTCTCATGGATATGAAGAAAGTGCAACATTCCGGTGTAAAATGAGGTGATAATGAAAGGTCATGGAAATAACTAAAAATGATATAATGCATTATGGTGTTGTTCATTGCATCTATGAATGAGTTTAATGGAGGTCATAAATCAAAATTTTTGAAGATCAAATTAATTTCAACAGTTTTAAGATCATTTTCTTTGCAAATTTTAGGATGATGAAAACATATTAGGTATGCTAGTTGCCATTTTTGCATCAAAATATTTATCTCCTTAATTAAAAGAAACCATTCATCGCAAATGGCAAATAAAATAAAGTGTGTAAAGGTTGCAGGGACTCCAAGAATCTTGAAGCTTGGTAGATGAATAATTCTATAATAAGTGCAAATTGTACATAGGGGGTCAACCCAATGGCCTCTCAAGGCTGGTGGTGGCAGTGGCAATAAAGATGACATCAACTAGGCCTCTCCTACACATATCCCTCTTAGCATAGAAGAAGGTAGTGTAGTTAGACCAAACAGAACTAAATGAGTACTCTAGCAAAACTTTAATGGCTCAAACATTATAGTTGAGATTGTGTGGTTCCCAAGCGTAACATCAAACCACTATAGAGCTGCCCATAAACCATGACAAAACTCTATAAAAAAAGTATGACCTCATTTTACTAACATCAATAAGATCATCATAACACTACATATAAATCTCAATAAAATAAAAAAAGGAAGGATTTTCTCCATCCTAATCTATGCACTAAGGCCAAACAGTAGGGGTATCATTAATTGATCCGACCCATCAATCTGACCCTAAAAATCCGAGCTGATCCGCTTAATAAATGGGTTGGGTTTGAGTTAACCAACGAACTCATTTTTTACTCATAAATGACCTGTTTAATATTATTTTGCTTATATGTGCCATCTTCTTATCTTTAATCAAATATTCTAGACTTTATAGTTAATAAATTATATTTTTTTAAGCCAAAATAGATTAATAAATAAAACTGCCCCAAATGATACAATAATCTATAACTATATCATTCTTTGATATATCTCGCATGTCAACTTCATTCATTTACAATTTATATTATAGAATGTATGTAGGATTGGCCATTATTTCATACTAAAGTTATTTGTTTCAAACCTTGATGATTGGGCCATGAAAGGCCATACTAAAATGCAATTGGCCCTCATGGAGCCAATTAGTGCTCTTTTTACTTTGTTAGGCATATTTAAGCTCATTTCCTATAAACAATCACTTCTTGCCCACCTACCATGTCAAGCAATTAGGTGGGTGACTTTATTTTTAATGATTTATTACTAAGTTTCTTATTTTCAAAAAAAAATACAGTGAGGACTGAAGAGAAAAAGATAATGACATTAATTTTTTGCAGCATTAAAGTTATTTTTACCAAATTCTCCAATTTAATTAATTGGCTGTCCCACCAGTCACTGTCATCTTTAAAACAAAATTAAATACAAAAAAAAATTTATATGTAAATATTGATATTATTTTTAATATTTATTTAGAGAAACTAATTATCGAAACCTAAATATATACTTATGTCAATTTTTACAAAAAAAAAAAAAAGAAGTTTATTTATTAGTGAACTTTTCGTGAGAAGGTAATTGCGAACTTAAATTATGGTTTTTACATCTGCCTTAGCAGCACTATTTTACACAGATTATCACCTGATCGATGTATGCTATCTTTGATGTAGTTTAAGGCTTCATTTGAGACTCCTTTCTAAGAGCAATTATTACGTCTGGTCACCGAACGTGTTCATAAACCAATAACCACGCGCCACATCACCTGAAGCTCGGTATTGCTTTGTATACATTCGGGTACGTTCGGATTTGACCGGACGTAATAATTACTCCCTTTCTAAATGAGCTTTTAGTACTGAAGTTTTTTTTTTTTTTTTTACTATGGAAGCTGTCCCAAGTAGGGGTGTCAATATTTGATACGCCGAAAATTTGACTTGAACCTGACACGGAAATTTCGGATTCGGGTTAGGGTTTTCGACCCGTTTCAAAAATTAGATCATGTTCGGGTTGACCCGGAAACCTGGAAATTACGAGGATTGACCGGTTGACGGCTGCCCGCGTGACCGCAGCTGCTCGAGGCCAATCACGTGTCTAGACTCGCGTGTCGTGTCTGTGTCCACGTCGGTGTGACCACCGGGCTGCGTTGCTGACCCGCCTGCCCCCATCGTCGCGTCCCCACTGCCGCGTCACATTCCTGTTGCAGGGTCGTGTCTTGAGATAAGAAACTGCCGGTTGCCGCACCTCTCTAGTCGACCTGTCGTTGCCATGTCCTGACCCAAACCCGAAGCGGGTTGGGCTCGAGTCCAAAAATCGGCTCATTTGCAAAAAATGGGATGGATTTGGGTTAACCCGAATAGTGTCAGGTCCGTTCCGGATTCAACCCTAACCCGACTCGTGACCCAAAATTGACACGCCTAGTCCCAAGTGAAGCGGAAGTCTCATTCTTATCTTTGGATCATTTAGATAATTGCAATCAATTGCTTATATTTGTAATTGCTCTTTAATTTTCTTTTTGCCCATTGATTGTAATTCATTTACAGCATTGAAGTCAAATTTTATTTTATTTTTAAGGAGGGCGTGCACAAATTAACTATTATTTATCAACGATATTTTTAATAAATATCTATAATTCTAAATCCTAAAATTTTATGAAAGACAAAAATTTAAAAAATAATAATTTTCCGACCGCCCACACTCTCCATATAGTGTAGTTGCATGTCAAATATCTCTTCTATAAATTATCCCTCCATCTTCACCTCTCCTTAATTAGTTTGATAAGCGAAGGAGAGAGAGAGAGAGAGAGAGAGAGAGAGAGAGAGAGAGAGAGAGAGAGAGAGAGAGAGAGAGATGGTAGAGAGAGAAGTGAAAGCAGAGGGTGTGCTAAGATTGTCATCAATGGTGCTGGCGGCCATTAGCGCTGCCATCGTTGGTCTGGATGAACAGACCAAAACCGTCTTCTTCACGAGAAAGAGAGCCACATCTCGGAAGCTTGAAGTTCTCTGGTAATAGACTTTTACTATATTAATTTCTCAATAGTTTCATTTAGAATAGCTTTCTTACTATTTTATAAACCAGTTTTTTAATATTTTTTTTTTTTTGGAGATTTAGGCCATTTAAGGCAAACTCACACACACAACACATACACAAAGACTCGAACCCAGGACCTCTTAGTTGGAAGCCTAAGCTCTCAACCAACAGGCCAAGATGAGTTGTGTTATAAAAAATTTTTGAACTAGTTTTTATCTGGGACAGCTTTCTTGCTGCTTTAGAAGTAGTTTTTTATTACAAAATATTAAATTTTAAAAAATTTTGAACTAAAAAAATTGCTTTATAAAGCAATAAAAAGCTTGGTTTGGGATGATTTCTTGCAGCTTTTTAAAATATTTTTTTGTACAAATTTAAGAAGCATCAAGAAAGCCGCCCCAAACCATTTTCTCTCCATCGATCTCTTTATCATTTTGTTTTCTTTCTTTGATTTGCTCATTGAGTAACCCATCTTCTTAACAAGCGAACAAAGTTCTCATAAGAAATTTCCCATAAAATTTTCTGTAAGGAATGATCAAAATCTACCGAATATGTATGAAAGTCTGTGCTTTATTGATGGAGCTCAAATAAAGTCTATTAACTAACTGATCATAGTTCTATATTTGAATAAAAATTAATTTTAAGCATTTTTTTAATCCGTTTATATTAATTTCTCCTAATTTTCAAAGCTTTTTTTTTGTTTTAGGGTGTTCACAATCATAGCTTCAGCTTCCTCTGGCTATCATCTTCTGCAGCTTTGTGGTTGTATAGCCATCGCTTGGCTAAGAAAAAACCATTCTCAGGTTGCCAACAAGTTCTTTGCCTGGATTAGGCTTTTATTGGATCAGGTAATTAATTAATCAAATGAAATTTCTATTATAATAAAATGATATGAAGTAAATGTAGACTTATTTTGATAATATTATATATTTTGCTTATTATATCTTTTTTCTAATAAGATTTATAACTAATTTTTTATGTTAATTTTTTTAATTAATGAAATTGGCTGAACGTGATGGTAATTATTATAAAATGATAATAATAATTAAAAAATTTGTATAATATAGTTATAATAAAATTAATTTTTTATCAATAAAATTGGTTGAATATGATCCTAATTATTCTAAAAAAATATGAATAATTCAAAAAAGTTGGCATAAAAAAGTTTTTTTTATCAATGAAATTGGCTTAACGTGATCTTAATTATTATTAGAAAATTTTGTTTTAATAAAATTTATTTTCATTAATAAAATTAGCTGAACATTAAGCTTTTTTTTTTTTTAATTATTACAATTATAGGTTTCGTTTTAAAATAGTTTTTAGTACAAAAATTTATGCTTCGTTTGGGACGACTTTCTTAATGTTTTCTAAAATATTTTTTAGTATAAAAATTATACTAAAAAGTTGTTTTAAGAAGCATTAAAAAAGCTGTCACCAACAAAAAATTAAATTTAAAAATTTTTATATTAAAAAACTATTTTAAAAAACACTAAAAAACAATCCAAAAGAAGGCCTAAATAGATATATGCTTTAATTGTAATATCCAATTTGAGAAGATAATATGTCAGGCACAACCACCTTCATTTAAGAGGTAAGGAGCAATTAGACATGCCATGAAATAAAGTAGCCAGAATTAGAGATCCACATGCTTTGGTGGTTGTATTCATTAATTACCTGAGTCATAGAATACAATTTATAGCTGAATTTTAGGCAACTATTTATCTTTTTGCTTTTAATGATTTTATTTTTTTTTAATTTTTAATAGAAAAATTAGAAAAGGATTGAATGATCTCCTATCTTTTTCTAAAGGATCAAAATAATATTTATTATAAAAGTATTAATTTGATCTCTGGATTATTTAAATAGGGGTCAAATTAATTTTTTTTGTAGGATCATTTACATCTCTATTAAAAAAAACAATATAATAAAATTAGATGTTGAATAATAGGAGATTATTTTGATAATGAAGTTAGAGAGACATGTTGATCTTTATCTCTTAAAAAATTATTTTATAATTATATTAAAAGTTTGAAATTCTAATATTGAAAAGTAGGCTTTATGTACAGCTCATCTTGACATGTTGGTTGAGAGCTTAGGCTTCCAACTAAGAGGTCTTGGGTTTGAGTCTTTGTGTATGCGTTGTGTGTGTGAGTTTGCCTTAAATGGCCTAAATGTCTTAAAAAAAAAAGCCCTTGCAATTCAATATGCCACAGGCATAACAGATTGAAGATCATCTTATGCTATTTATATATGGTGAAGCTATTACGTGCAGTTACCGGATGTCTTCTTAAGGTTAATTAGGATATGTCACATCACTAATACATTATGTACCCTTATTTAATGGATGATGTGGCACGTCCTGATTAACCTCCAGACTTTCCGGTCACCGTATGCAATAATTTCTCTTGTATCTGAGGGTTCCATTGGGCTTCATTTGGGCAGTTGAGCGATGGCTGTAGTTAATGACTTACTGTTTTTCATTAATTTACTGTGGATATGAGTGGAAAATTCTTTAATTAATGCTGTGGTCCTTTTGTTTAAAAATGACAGTAAATATCAGTACTTGACAAATTTTTTAAACTAGTGATTAAAGAAACTAAATAAGTCGAGTTAAGTTCGTGTAATTTTTTATTTAAGCTTGAATTTGATTAATTGATCTGATTAGAGCTTGAACTAAATTCTACAAGCTTAAATCGACTCACGAGTGAGCTCATTCAATATAAAAGAGAAAAAAGTTATATTAAAATTCTAGTAATATATTGTTATAGTCTTCATTTATGATAATTTTTAATCACTATTTTTTCTGTTATTTTAAAGAAATTTTATAACAATAATAAAGTTGTTCTAAATGAAGTCATAATAGTACGATAAAATGAATAAATTATAAGAAAAATAACAATAAATAGAAAATGATAATTTTTAAATATTTTTAATAATTTTATGCTTTAATCATTTGAATACTACTATATTTAAAGAATATTTTACATTAATATTTTTATACAAGTCTTCTAACAAGCTAACGAGTCGCTTCACACAAAGTTGACTCGCTGGCTCATGAAACTCAGACTTATAAGAGCCGAGCAAAAGCTTTAACAAACTCAGCAGTTGGTTTGACTCACTCACAGCCCAAAGTACTAATATGAACCACGTAAAACATCATGCAGGGAGTGGCTTATGCAATGTTTGCTGTGACAGTCGCAGCGACGGAGGGATCGACGGTGGCGCTGAGAGGCGTGAATTCGCTGCAATGGTCTGAACTGTGCAACATCTATGGAAAATTCTGCCGGCAAGTCGCCGGAGGTTTGATATGTGGCTTTGCAGCATCCATTGCCATGGCCGTCGTCTCCTTCTTCTCTGCTCGCAATCTGTTTAAGCTTTACTCTGTTCACCGTAGAAGGGAGATCTCCGGCCTTAAGAGGTGGAGATGGAATCTCTTCTATTCCAGTTTTAGCTAATAGTACATAAGAAGAAATAACTCTGGAGTCTGCAATAATCCTCGTCTTCAATATATATAAACTCTCAAACATAAAAGTGTGCTGCGAGTATCAGAATTAGACTTCGTTTGGGATAGCTTTCTTAACTCTTGTTCAAAAGAGTTTTTTAGTACAAATTTTTTTTCAGATTTTTCATCTGATAATTTTTTGTACTGAAAAGTTATTTTCTCATCTCTTTTATTCTTAATGAGTGTTGCTTGTTTAAGCTTAAGCTTTTCATCGTGATTGTTTTGAATTGTGAATTACTGAGATGTGTCATGTAATTGTGTTCTCTAGAATGCAAAATAATGATAAAAATACATTTGATTAGATATTTATGTAATAATTATGAAACAATTATTTTATATTTTTGTATCATTTTTTGTACACTACGCGAAAATAGCTCATTATTGACAGATTTTTCCAACGGAATATTTTCCGTCGTAATTTCCCACGGATTTCTGACAAATTGAAAGCAATATTTCCGACAGATTTTTCCAGCGTTTTTCCAACGGATTTAATTTTCAACTGAACTTTTGACGGATTTCCAACATTTTCGGCAGATTTTTAGAATTTATTTAATATTATATTTTAATTAATTTTCAAATTTTATAATTTATTTTAATTAATTGTCATTAAATAAATTATTTTAATTAATTATTAATTATTAGACAGAAACTTTCAAATCCGCCGGAAAATGAGCAAATTTCCGTCGAAAAATGAACAAATTTTCACCATAAAATTTGATGGTAATAAATGATTTTCTTGTAGTGATAATCATGATGCCAAAGTTCATAAGGCACTGATAAAAATGTAATTTTTTTCCTAACTTTTTTTTTTCTCTTAATTACTTTTGAAGTATATTTATGAAAAAAAATAAATAATTATTTTGAATATATTTTGCACTAAGATGAAACAAATTTTAATTAATTGGATATATATATATACACTCACGTGTTTCACTAATTTTAAAATTAATTAAAAGATTATTAAATTTAGCATAGCCAGCCACCGCCACCGTTGGCCGTAACACCGGCCCAGACCCTACAACCGATCACCACCGCAATCACCACCCGCCGCCGGCCATCACCATATGCTACTATAATTGTAGCCCACCATCGTTATCATATTGCATTTCTTTTCTGCCGACCAAGCAGCTCTAAATGAAAAAATAAATAAGTCCCTTTCGTGCATGTGGATTCCATCGCATCATATTTAAAATTACCTTAGCCTTCTGTTGCTGATGAATGCTACAGTTACCAATTAATTGCTCGTATTAATTCCTATATCTATCAATAGAGTACTGACATAATACTCGCCAACAATACACGACTATTCAAAGCATTTTAATAATTGTTGATAAATGACCTATTCTGTTTAAATAAAGAGAATTCAATTATTTTAAAAAAGCTGTTATATTTACATATATAATCACACTCATCAGTATTATCTTAGGCTCTAATAAATATTATTCTCATTTGTTAGGTTATATAATTATGTGTTATAAAGCGGATAATTGTTAATGCATATCGGCCATGTACACTTGGCAATTGTTGAGGACACTCACCGTGTCCCAGATGGAGAAATTATTACATGCAATCACTGGACCTTTCAGAGGGGAATCAAGATGTGTAATGTCACCCGGTACATAGCAAAATGATGATGTAGCGCTTCCTGATTTGCTTTTGGACGGTTTCCAGTAACCGCACATAATAATTTCACCTCATATGAGCTCCACCATAGATGATAATCACCTAAGTAATGAGGAACTCAAAGCTCTTAAATTTATTTTAAGGTTAGTGTCATATATAGATAATTAATAGAATCACTACCAAAAAATATGCCTATCGCAGCACAATTTTTGGTCTATCCCCCCCTCATTTCTTTTCTCCGTTTTTGTTGTTTGTGAAGAGGAAAGCTTTGAAGTGGGTAACTGATCAGCCAGCATGGCAAAGATCTGAAGGGAGGGACCATATACTTCCAGTTCATCACCCATGGTCTTTCAAGTCTGTACGGAGATATATGAAAAATGCAATTTGGCTTCTCCCTGATATGGACTCCACTGGGAACTGGTACTAATTCTTTCATTTCCCTACTTAACAATTAGAATTGTTTTCTTTCTTCCCTGAAGAAACTGTTCCATGCGAATACGAATAGGTTCTTACGCCTATAATGAATTGATCTTGAGGCCTTCTTCAAATTGGTCTATGTAGGTATAAGCCTGGACAAGTTTGTCTTGAGAAGGACCTCATCTTGCCATATGTTCCTAATGTAGATTTATGTGATGCCCAATGTTTGCGTGATACTCACTCTCACCGAAGTACTTTGCTCTTCTTTCGGGGAAGGCTTAAAAGAAATGCAGTAAGATCTTTTTTTTTTTTTTCCTCTACTGAATGTGAACTCGACCGCTAAATCATGTTTTAAATTCAATTGTTTAGGGAGGCAAAATTAGAAGCAAGCTAGTGGAAATTCTACTTGATACTGAGGGTATTATAATAGAAGAGGGAACCTTTGGAATAGCTGGGAAGGAAGCAGCTCAGAATGGCATGCGCAAGTAAAAAAAAAAAATCATTTTAAGCATCGCTTGTTTTACATTTCTCATTTGTAAAATGTTGAATGATTATATTGCAATTTTAACAAGTTTGTGTGGATAACAGATCGCTATTTTGTTTGAGCCCAGCTGGTGACACCCCATCTTCTGCTAGGCTGTTTGATGCTATTGTGAGTGGATGCATACCTGTTATAGTTAGTGATGAATTGGAGCTTCCATTTGAAGGACTAATAAGATATCGGAAGGTAGGTTTATTTTAAGGTTCCATTGTAGTTTCTACCCATACATACTAACTTTACCCTTTGCTATGTTGATAATTGATTTGAATAACAATATTGTTTGCCCAAACTCATTTGATGTGCTATCTCTTCATGTTTGCATCATAAGTTTGGAATACATAGGTTGATATTTCTTCTAATAAATAACTATAGTATATGTTATTTTTTAATACTATTTTAGTTCCAGCACCAACTACTTTCAATGAATGTCATAAAATTGCTTGCGGACCAAACAGTGTGGTGCAGGAAAAACCATTTCGTCGTATGAAAATAAATATAAATGGGATGATTGGCGACAATTAATTCTGTCAGGCTTATTTTCTCCAAATTTCCATTGTGTAGATAGCGTTGTTTGTTTCTTCAAGCGATGCTGTTCAACCTGGGTGGCTTGTACAGTTCCTCAAAAGCATTGATTCGAAGCGAATCAAAGAAATGCAGGAAAACCTTGAAAAGGTCAGTTCCTCTACTCCAGTTAAAATGCAACCATTCTTGAATTTAAGGCTTCATTTGGGACGGCTTTTTTGCTGCTTCTTAAAACAACTTATTAGTACAAAATATTTAATTTTTATACTAAAAAATTATTTTAATAAATAGTAAAAAAGCCATCCCAAACGAGGCCTAAGTAGAAGCCCTGTTTCACTAACGATAATCTGATTGTTTTTCTTCAATCACTAGCATTCGAGGCATTTCCTCTATTCAAATCCAGCTCAACCTCTTGAAGCAGTGGACTTCACCTGGAGAAAGGTTTGTGCTCACCTCAATTATTGATCTTCGTTAGCTTTTTTTTTTTTTTTTTTTTGGAGGATATGCATTACACTTCCCTTTGATGATAATTTTCAGAACCCTTAGCAATCAAGGCTTTGTTTAGGACGACTTTATTTCTGCTTCTTAAAGCAGTTTTTTAGTACAAAATTTTTAATTTTTTACTAAAAAATTGTTTAAAAAGCATATTAAAAGCCGGCCCAAATAGAGCTTAATTGTTTCCACCAGTTAATGCTATAGTAGCCGTTAGAATGTCAAGCAATTACTGGTCGTTTGTTACAGATTTCTGTTTTTATATGGTTTTTGGCTATCTTTTTTCTAATTGATTAGCTTCAACAACAGATCGCTGACAAATTGCCCAATATCAAGCTGCATATAGAACGGTTACAGCGAATGGTAAATGGATCAAGGAATCTATGCATTTGCGAATGCGGGCAGGCCAGATAATGTTACATTTGTTCCTTTACTGTTTGTTATTGCTTCTTTTTTTTTTTCTGAGGGGAAAATATCACGTTCTTGATTGTGTAAAAGCTGTTTGCAGCTAGAAAAAAAACAATGGCGAAAAGCGGTTTTCATGTAAATACGCCAACATAGCATAGTTGATACCGGTGGACAGGCTTTTTTTGGCCGTACGGAAAATTTTTGATAAAAAATAGGTTTAGCTTAGCTATAGGTACCTTTTAGTTGCAGTTTTGCATTTAATTTGTATAGTTTGCACATCCATGTTTCAAGTGTTTGTCTGAAGCCCAAAGGACCATAGGACTGCAAATGCAGCACTTGATTTCTCTGAAACTATTATTATATATTGAAATTTCATTCAATATAAAATAAGTGAACACAAATCAATGGGGGAAGATTATGGTCTAATGTTTGAATCATATTTGATCCAGCTCAAGAACAACTTAAAAATCGTTCAATTTAGATGTGTTAATATTTGACACGACTCAAAAATTTTAGAGATAGGGTTTAACCCATTTGTGAAACGGGTTGGATTTGAGTTCAGGATTCTGACTCATTTGTAAAATCGAGTCTGGTTCGAGTTGACCTGAAAACTTGAAACCAACTCAGGTTGACTTGTGAACCTCGTCTGCCGTCTTGTCTCGTCAACATCCAACCGCGTGAGTGCTACAGTATGTGACATCATCTAACATCATGTGAGTGCCTAATCGCATCTGATGTCTTGTTGCGTGAGAGACTGAGAGCCAAATGTCGTCGTGCCATCATTTCTCACGCTGGCAGGCAATGGCGTCTGTGCTGGTCGAGAACATTGTCCTGTCTTGTGTGGTCGTCCGTCGATGTCGTGCTGTCAGCATCGTCGACATTTCTGCTCTAGCCAGCCCCGTAGTGCCGCATTTTTGCTTTGACTCCGATTGATTGTCGACGTCGCTAGTTTGCCTGGCTCCTGTAGTGCGCGCAAATGCGTGTGATCTTAACCCAAGTCAACTCAGGTTAGGATCAACCTGTTTGGACTCGGGTTAACTCAGGTTGGACCTGAATTCGACATGTCGACCATTTTAACACCACTAATTCAATCTGATATCAAGCCAAGTTAAGTTGGATCAATTTGAACTCCATTGCAATCTTTTATTCAAGTTCAAAGTATACCCAATCAATTTCAATCTTTCAGGGCATATAAATAGGTATATGATAAGATGTATGCATGTATAGATGTAGGGGCAAAACAAGTCTTTTTTTTAGGATGGACAAATTAATCATGTAAATTAAATTATAATTAAAAATTAATTATGTACAATTTAAAATAAAATTGTATATTTTATTATGATCAATGAATTGGACGATATTTATAAACTTTTCAACTTATCTTATATTTTTTTTTATAATGTTTTATTCTAATTTCATTAATAATCAAATCAAATACTTCTTTTTCAAATATCAGATATTGGAATTGCATCGCACAATACTTATTTGACAATTTTCATTATAAAAAATACTCTTCATTATAGCAGTGGTGACTAGCAAATAATAAAGTAATAAGGCTATAAATTAGGAAATACAATTCTTTTCTTACCTTGTGATTTGTGAATTCAATTTGCAATGTAAAAACTCATCATTGATGCACATATTAATAATGTAAACAGATAGTTAATGTTGAAGAGTCACAAGCACAATTATAAAAAAATCATATGGATATAACTCAAGATAAATTAATTTGCCTTTATCATAACACATAATGAATTACATGGGTTTATGCATATACGCAAAAAGTAATTCAATATTAAATTTCAAATACATAATTATTTATCTTTTAAAATTACATATCAACTACAATATAAAATAATTCAATATGATAATGATGCATATAAGGATTGTCATAACATATTTATAATCCTCAAAATATTAATCATTAACTACATTGAAAAGATAAAAATTAAAAAATTCTATTGCAACCATTGAAGCACTTGATTCAACTAACTGTTGATCATATATCACATTCTCCTCAATAATCTCAAACACTGTCAATACAAAACCGTACATTTTCGTAAGACTGATTAAAGTGTGATAATATAAACTCCAATAAGTGTCACCAATTCATCGAGTCTTTTGATTCAAATCTCAACCCCAACTTAACTCGCTAGTTTTAAGACAAAAAAAAAATATTTTATCATATTATATGACTTCAAGAGCATGAGCCCCTTAAAAAAGCTCTAGCATTTTTCATAATTCTTGAAGTGAACTCAAACAAATGCTTTACTTGAGAATGATTATTTGTTACAATTACTAATCATAATTGAAGTGAATGAATGAGAGATATAGAATGCTTTATTATTATCATTAATAATAATGAATGACTTCAAATCATGAATACTTTCCA